>BLSH010022043.1:1168162-1182985 GCA_018402905.1 Glandirana rugosa
TCTTCCCAGCTATAGAAGTTAAACTAACAGGTCTATAGTTACTTGGTAAAGACTTTGATCCCTTTTTAAATATGGGCACCACATTGGCCCTACGCCAATCCAGTGGTACTATTCCAGTCATTAAGGAGTCCCTAAAAATGAGATACAATGGCTTTGAAATGACAGAGCTCAATTCCTTTAAGGTCCGTGGATGGATGCCATCTGGTCCGGGTGCTTTATCTACCTTTATTCTGTCTAAATACTTCTGGACCATTTCACTTTTGAGCCATTGTGGATCATTTGGTGCCGTGTCACTACCAACCCCGACGTGGACATGAGCTCCCCCATGCTCCTTTGTATACACAGAGCTGAAGAAAGTATTTAATAAGTTTGCCTTCTCTTTGTCCCCAGTCACGCACTCTAGATTATTTTGTAAAGGGCCTACATGCTCAGACCTGACCTTTTTACTATTAATATATTTGAAGAATTTTTTGGGGTTTGTCTTACTTATTTATTTAAGGATTTATATAATTCCTCATATTTGCGATAAAAAAAAATTGCAATTGGTGTTTATTGATTGGTTTGCGCAAAAGTGGCCGCGTTTACGGATGATGAGAATTCATTTCTGGGGTTTTTTTTTTTTTACTAGTAATGGCGGCAATCTGCGATTTTTAGCGGTAATGCGACATTGGGGGGGACATGTCGGACTATTTTGACACTTTTTTGGGACCAATGACATTTATTCAGCGATCAGAAATTTAAATGTCCACTGATTACTGTATAAATGTCATTGGCAGTGAAGGGGTTAACCTGCAGGGGGAGAGCTAGGGGTTAAGTGTGTTCCCTGGGCGTGTTCTTACTGTGGGGGGGGTTGGGCTAACATGGGCATGAGAGATCTAACTGATCCCAGTGACAGGGATCAGTAGATCTCTCATGCCCCACTGACAGGGCGGGGAACCGCCGTGTTTACATAGGCGGTTCCCCGTTCTTTTCCCTGTAGCCGCTAAAATCCTCTTACAGCAGTAATAAACCCAAAAGCAAAATTTATTTTAACCGGTTCCCGACCGCGCGCCGTCTTTTCACGGCGGCAGTCGGGGAGCCCTGCGCGAATCGCCGTAAATAAGTGGCGATTCGCATTTGGCCTCCTGGGGAGTGTGCCCGCGGCTCGGGCGGACCCGATGTCCGCTGGTGAGCCGCGGGCACACTCCCCAGGAGTGCGGCGGGTGCGTGCGCGCGCGCGCCCCCTGGTGGCCAAATGCGAATCGCCGCTTATTTACGGCGATTCGCGCAGGGCTCCCCGACTGCCGCCGTGAAAAGACGGCGCGCGGTCGGGAACCGGTTAAAATAAATTTTGCTTTTGGGTTTATTACTGCTGTAAGAGGATTTTAGGAGATTGAGTAAAATACCACCTTTTCCCACTCCTTTTTCCTTTTATCAGCCTGCCTACTTGTCAACACTTTAGGGTTCTCTTCCAAATAACAACTTTTTCTTTTCACTTTTCATCAACTAGGAAAACAATGACAAAAAAATAGGGAAAAGTGAGATGGAAAATAGCAATCAATTCCTGGAACTTCATAAATAGGTTCCATAATCTTTATGTAATAGATTACATACTATACAGACTGCGTGTTTTCTTTATCTCCTGCATAACATCTGAGAGCAGCCGAGCGGCACAGTACATTTCACGAGCTGCAGTGGACTTTGTAGTACCAAGAAATTTCAGTATAAGTAACTCTATGTATCTCAGAGATATGCAGAAAATTCCAAATCGGCAAGATCAGTACACACCTACATTTGCAAGAAAAAGTACGTGAACCCTTTGGAATGATATGGATTTCTGCACAAATTGGTCATAAAATGTGATCTGATCTTCATCTAAGTCACAACAATAGACAATCACAGTCTGCTTAAACTAACAATACACAAAGAATTAAATGTTACCATGTTTTTATTGAACACACCATGTAAACATTCACGGTGCAGGTGGAAAAAGTATGTGAACCCTTGGATTTAATAACTGGTTGAACCTCCTTTAGCAGCAATAACTTCAACCAAACGTTTCCTGTAGTTGCAGATCAGACGTGCACAACGTAATTCTTGACCATTCCTCTTTACAGAACTGTTTCAGTTCAGCAATATTCTTGGGATGTCTGGTGTGAATCTCTTTCTTGAGGTCATGCCACAGCATCTCAATCGGGTTGAGGTCAGGACTCTGACTGGGCCACTCCAGAAGGCGTATTTTCTTCTGTTTAAGCCATTCTGTTGTTGATTTACTTCTATGCTTTGGGTCTTTGTCCTGTTGCAACACCCATCTTCTGTTGAGCTTCAGCTGCTGGACAGATGGCCTTAAGTTCTCCTGCAAAATGTCTTGATAAACTTGGGAATTCATTTTTCCTTCAATGATAGCAATCCTTCCAGGCCCTGACGCAGCAAAGCAGCCCCAAACCATGATGCCCCCACCACCATACTTCACAGTTGGGATGAGGTTTTGATGTTGGTGTGCCGTGCCACTTTTTCTCCACACATAGTGTTGTGTGTTTCTTCCAAACAACTCAACTTTTCATCTGTCCACAGAATATTTTGCCAGTACTGCTGTGGAACATCCAGGTGCTCTTGTGCAAACTGTAAACGTGCAGCAATGTTTTTTTTGGACAGCAGTGGCTTCCTCTGTGGTATCCTCCCATGAAATCCATTCTTGTTTAGTATTTTATGTATCGTAGATTCGATAACAGGGTTGTTAGCATATGCCAGAGACTTTTGTAAGTCTTTAGCTGACACTCTAGGATTCTTCTTCACCTCATTGAGCAGTCTGCTCTGTGCTCTTGCAGTCATCTTTACAGGATGGCCACTCCTAGGGAGAGTAGCAGCAGTGCTGAACTTTCTCCATTTATAGACAATTTGTCTTACCGTGGACTGATGAACAGCAAGGCTTTTGGAGATACTTTTATAACCCTTTCCAGCTTTATGCAAGTCAACAAATCTTAATCGTAGGTCTTGGAGCTCTTTTGTGCGAGGCATCATTCACATCAGGCAATGCTTCTTGTGAAAAGAAAACCCAGAACTGGTGTGTGTTTTTTATAGGGCAGGGCAGCTGTAACCAACACCTCCAATCTCATCTCATTGATTGGACTCCAGTTGGCTGACACCTCATTCCAATTAGCTCTTGGAGATGTCATTAGTCTAGGGGTTCACATACTTTTTCCACCTGCACTGTGAATGTTTACATGATGTGTTCAATAAAAACATGGTAACATTTAATTCTTTGTGTGTTATTAGTTTAAGCAGACTGTGATTGTCTATTGTTGTGACTTACATGAAGATCAGATCACATTTTATGACCAATTTGTGCAAAAATCCATATTATTCCAAAGGGTTCACATACTTTTTCTTGCATCTGTATATAGAATTAAAGCCAGTTCACACCAGCGTGTTGCAATAATACATGTTTAACCTCTTCAATACCAGGCCATAGTCAAATGACGGCTGCAGGATGGATCTCCCATCCTGGGCGGGAGTCATATGACATCCTCGGTTTTTTGCCGCGGCGATCAGGGATCAGGCGTGTCCCCGATAAGGGTAAACAGCCAATAAAACCTGGCTCTTTACCACGTGACCGGCTTTGTCCAATCACAGCCGGTCACATGCACTTTTCTCGTGCACGGCGCTCGTGCGCACACCTAGGAACGCGCAGAGCGGCGATCGGGGACGAGGCTTGTTACCCAGACACAGCCCATCCCCTATCGCAGTAAAGAGCCAATGAAATTACCACTTACAGTACACACCAAGCACACTGATTGCCCCCCTAGTAATAAAGCGTACCTGTCACCAGCCCCTCTGAGTACCTGAGTACCTGTCACCAGTCCATCTGAGTACCCAAGTACCTGCCACCAGCCCATCAGAGTACCCGAGTACCTGTCACCAGCCCATCAGAGTACCCAAGTACCTGTCACCAGCACGTCTGAGTACATGAGTACCTGTCACCAGCCCATCAGAGTTCCCGTGCCTAGGATACTCTGGTGGGCTGGTGACAGGTACTTGGGTACTCTGAGGGACTGGTGACAGGTACTCCGGTACTCTGATGGGCTGTTGACAGGTATGCGGGTCCTCTGATGGGCTTTTGACCAGCACCAAATTGACACTGACCTCTACAGGAAGCCTACTGCGGGAAATACCCTGCTGCATGCTTCCAGTGCACACCCCCGTTCCCTTGTTCGTAGTATCCCCTATGCCCAGTATTTACAACTGCGATGTAACTGCACTAAAGATGAGGATTTCTTTTTACAGGCCGCTGTCCTCCGACAGAGACTTTTGGCTAGAGGGTATACACCCACTAACCTTAGAAAAGCATTTAACAAGGCAGCTTCACGCTCCCGCACTTCTCTCCTTTTTATACCTCCCCGAGTACAATCTCGGGAAACGGTGGGGGTGGTCACCAGATACTCTGCCCATCATGACCACCTACATTCTGTCTTGTCCCAACATTGGCACCGCCTCACGGACCACCACATATTGACCAAATATGTTCGGTCTACCCCCGAATTGGTGTTCCGGAGAGCCACTTCACTCCGTGACACACTTACAAGTAGCCACTATCAACCTTTGCCCTCACAGCCCCCGGGACCCCGCAGTACGTTCCGTTGTGGAGATTGTCCGCGGTGCCCGTGGGTCCTTGAGGGAACTCCCAACTGGAGAACTGTTTTCACCCCCGTGCCATGCCAATTGTGGCACTAAGGGATTGGTGTATCTGATGGTGTGTGAGTGCGGTGCCTTTTACGTGGGCAAGACGATACGGGAATTTAGGCGGCGTATCGGTGACCACCTCTATTGTTCTTCTGGAAGCAAACTAACCACTGTAGGCAGGCATATTGGCCTTTACCATCGGTACCATTTAGAGGTTGTCAAATTTATGGTACTGGAGGTAATCCCTGAGGACCCCAGGGGCGGTGATTGGGACGGTCGCATCCTACAACGGGAAACCATATGGATTGAATGCCTAAGGGCAAACATTCCACCTGGTATCAATGAAGTGCATACTTACAAACCCTTTCTTTAGAATAATCCTGAGGTATGGGTAACTTTAGGGGGGAGTTTCCCATTTAGGGACTGGGTCTAATGTTAGGTTTCCTTGCATACTGCTCTCTTCCTGTTCTAAAACATGAGAACAATGTATTTTCTGCATTTGATGCATTGTTTGCATTTTCTATATATCGTGGACTCTACTTGTCACTGCTTTTTAGGTATAACCCTAGAATAATTTAAATGTAGCCTCGCCTTTCCTGTTGGTTGTTTCACCCAACTTGGCCTTCTGCCAACCGGTGCTGCACCCATGAGCGGGCGAGGCTCATGATACAGCCGGCAGCATGCGACAATGGAACTGCTATTTTGCTTGTCGATGCTGCCTGTGCTTCTTATTTTTCATTTTTCAATTTTTGTTTATTTTTTGTTTTGACCATCCAGGTCGCTGTTCTCGCATTTCTCATGACCAGGGGCGGTAATCCCCAAGCGGCGGGCATGTGACCCCTCTGTTTGCGGAAGCGTTGCGGGAGGGGTCAGGCATGGCCACGCCAGACCCAGCTGTGGCTGGTGATTTTGGCGTGGTCCGTGCAGGGGATAAAGAGGAGTGGGCGGCAACGGCTCACTACACGGCTGTTCCCCCAGAGACACTCTGCATACAGGCATACTATCAGTTAGGCTAAGATCTATTTCTGCTTTTGAACTAAGCCTTCCATGGAGGGACTCATGCATCTGCTTTAAGGGTTACTCTATGACTAGTTCCTTATTTACCTTGCTCCACTTTTTACACTATGATTTCTTTATCTTTTTGTACAGGCACCCTTACAATGCTGGGACCATGCCTCAGCTAGGATGTGTACTTACACTCTGACTTCCTTTGGGAAATGTCTTCTCCCCCTGTCATAACATCTATACCTGTAATTATGGCTCAGCCTAAAATTAACTAAGCACCTAGCCTTGTCTCCGGGGTAGCTCCTTCAGCCGTTGTCGCCTTTTGAGGTGGGTATCTTGGATATCCCCCTTTTGAATTTTCATTTATCATCCGTTCTTTTTCTTGAATTTAGATGGTGATTTGGGACTTTTCCCTTCCCCCCCCCTACCCCCCTCCCTTTTCCCCCTCCCCCCCCCCCCCTTCTCTCCTTGTTCTTACCTTCTTTCTTTTCCCTTTCCTGCAGTCCCTGCACACATCACCTTTTCCATCACCGGGATCTTTCTATACCATACAATACCCTGGTTGGTACATGATACATGTTTTATTTTTATATATTTAGCTATTTTGCTCCGTTTGTCCCCCATGCTCGCCGTGGGGGGATAGCCCTGCTTCGGGCATGCCCTTGGCCATTGGATTTGAATATGGCTTTTTTGGGGTAAGCAATTTCCCAATTTATCTCAGCTTTATATTATTATTCATAAATTATACACACTAAAATAGCACTGCAACTTAGATAACAATAAAGGTGTATAACAGCGCTTTTTTTAAAAGTCCATAAAAAAGTCCATAAAGCAAGGGGTGCAGGAATCACAGACAATCTAAGTAAGGACTAATGCGGGAAGTAAAGTCACCGACCCCCAGAGATGAAATGTTCACACCGCGTGCGCTAACCCCAGTAAATAATCTGCTTACCAGAACATTACTTTAATAAAGCCCGCATCTATACTTGGCAGAGATTCTTCTGGTTTGGTCACAGACTATTGCTTTAATACAGTCCGCATCTATACTCGGCAGGGACTCCTCTGGTTTGGTCACTCAATCATAAAAGAGAAACTTAACATAGTGTCACTCCGTTTCAAAAGCTTTATTGCCAACCCCTTGTATAAAATGCACTTACAAAATCACAGTCATAAAAAAGTGAGTGTCTCAGTATAGAATGAAGCCGTCTCACCGCTCCAGCTATAGTCACAGCATGTAAAACCGCTTCCACCGCGCGTCCTGGAACACAGACGTCACTTCCTGTCGTGGGGTCACGCCCTGACGCGTTTTGTCATCACGACTTCTACGGAGGGCGTGACCCCACGATCAGCTCCTCTCATTAAAAAACTATCGGAGCGAGGGAGGGATTTGTGTCCCCGCCCATCGGGGATCGGCTGAAATAGAGCCATCAATTTACTACACAAATGCTCTCATGTATAGTCCGTATATCTGCTTGTTAAGCATATACAGATATCAACTTTGATATGTTGTTATCCATGCTTTACTATTATACATGTCAATCATAACAATTGATAAAATTAACTATTATTCCTTAATATACAGGTAAGCCGATCACCTCCAGGCTCCGATAGTACATATAAAATACGTATGTAAACATATTTAATCAAACTTCCCATAGAGCATTGTTCCCTACGATATTCATCCTACCAAACTTCAGATCGATCATATATCATTTTGGTGGCATTATCAATAGGTACTTCTCTTAAGGATATATTCATACAGTAACTTGGTAATTTATATGCTTATTCATATACTAAACCCATAATTATACAGGCAAACGATCAATTCATTCGTGAAAATTAAAATATCAACTAGACGAAGTCAAAGCAAACAATCCAAGAATAAAAAATTGATCAAAACACCACTGATCAAAAAATTAATTAATCAAACAATAAATAATAATGATAAATAATAAATAAAACAGAGAGTTGCCAAGAAATCTCCTCAAAAAATTCCATTTTGCATATTTCAATCCACACAGAGGGTGAAAAAATTGTACAAACGCAGCTTATTTCATAATGCAAATGAACTTTAAGCTCCATAATCCTCTCAGATTAACTATACTAAAATATAAGGATAGGATCCATAATACGACCACTAGGCTAGATATGATTGTAATGGGATTTATTAATATAAATTACTACTTATCTTATTATGATCCACATTAAGAGACAATACATGTTGGTCAGACTAGGAACTGGGAGGAGCAGCTATATACTCTCTCCGGTCTCCAGCCCAAAGAACCCAAGTACCTATCTCCAGCCCAGAGTATCCGAGTACCTATCTGCAGCGCATCAGAGTACCCGAGTACTTGTCTCCAGCCCATTAGAGTACTCGAGTACCTGTCACCAGCCCACCAGAGTACCCGAGTACCTGTCACCAGCCCATTAGAGTACACGAGTACCTACACTTTGTGTAAAAAAAATAGGATTTCATTTCTTTCCACTTTTTCCGAAGACTTGTGGAAAAAAATGAACCTTTCAAAAGACTCACAGTGCCTGATAGAATTTACGTTGGGGTGTTTGCTTTCCAAAATGGGGTAATTTTGTGGGTAATTCCATTGTCCTGGTGCTCCAGGGCCTTCAAAATTGTAATAGATCTTAAGGAAATTTTATGTGTAATTTATGCTTCTAGAACGCCTGATGGTGCTCCCTGCATGTTGGGCCTCTGTATGTGTCTAAGCTGTGTAAAAGTCTCACACATGTAGTATTGCCATACACGGGACGAGTAGCAGAATATATTTTGGGGTGTCATTTTTGCTATGTACATGCTTTTGTTAGATGTGTTAGATTTTTGTTACATGTGTTAGAAATATCTTATAAATTGACCATTTTGTGTAAAAAAAAAATGTGGTATCGCCATACTCGGGAGGAGTAGCAGAATGTGTGTTGGGATGTAATTTGAAGTATGCATATGCTGTGTGTGAGAAATAACTTGTTGTTATTGCAATTTTCCCAAGAATTGTGGGGAAAATTACAACTTCAAAAAACTCGCCATGCCTCTTACTAAATACCTTGGACTGTCTACTTTCCAAAAAGGGTCGTTTGGGGAGAATTTGTACTTTCATGGCTTGTTAGGTTCTCAAGAAATGAGATAGGCAATCGGTGCATCAGGTGTGATCAATTTTCAATGATTGCCACCATAGCTTGTAGACTCTATAACTTTCACACAGAGCAAATAATATCCACTAATTGGGTTTATTTTTACCAAAGATATGTATCAGTATACATTTTGGTCCAAATGTATGAACAAAAATTACTTATTTGCAAAATTTTATCATAGAAACTAAAAAAAAAGTTGTTGTTTTCCAAAATTTTCACTCTTTTTTCACTTCTGTTGCAAAAAATAAAACCCCATCAGTGATTAAATACCACCAAAAGAAAGCTCTGTTTATGTGAAAAAAATTATAAAAATCTTGTTTGGGTACAGTGTTGCATGAGTAATTGGCATTCAAAGTGTGAGCACTGAAAGCTGAAAATTGGTCTGGGTAGGAAGGGTGTATAAGTGCCCTGTATTGAAGTGGTTAACCCGCATTACGAGGTCCATCCAAAGTGACACACTAAAGCCTAGCACACACAAGCTGTATGTCAGGCACCATTTGGCCCATGTGTACTGCAGCCGGTTTGTCGAAGGGGCATGCCCAAAAAATGTCTGCCGACCGACTCCCGTGCAGCGCTCTCAGCCAATGGCTGAGATCACTGACCGGAGTGTTCTGGCAGGGGGCCTTCCCCCTGTCAGAACACAATAGAACAACAGGCGAGAGCGCTCTACTAACATCACATGGTTAGTACAGCGGCTCCGACCTGACCTGTCAGTTTTTTTTCATTCAGCCTGCTGGGTTGAAGGAAAAAACAACTAGCAGTGTATACTAGGATTTACATTGGACTGGTAGCTTTGTTTTTAACAATACATAAAAAAGTGCAGCACAAGTTATTCTGTATAAATAACAGTACTTCATATGCACAAAATTCTTTTGTGATGATATAAAATCTTCTCTTTAAACAGCAACATGCTAATGTCCATATATACAGTCCCAATTGTGTATTAAACACAGCAGTCAGTGACTCTTCTATCATGTAACATGTCCAGTGACCTCCACCTTTGGGTGGAAAAACCTCAACGTTAGACCACACTACAGAGTCTCATTCGCTTGTATCACTCGCCTCCTCCCCGGGCATCCAATCCGCATTCCTCCTCCACCTGGTCCACACAGTAACTTATTGCTCAATACTCAGATCATCATCACGATGAAAGATATAAAAAAGAGAACCATAGTGCTCTCTATCACTATGTTTATTCACAGTATGAAGGGGATTAAAAACACTTACAAACATTCCATAGAAATGCATGCATTCAGTGAACTACAACTTCCCGGATATGATATCACAGGATTGGCTCCTCCCCCTATGCACGATTGGCCTTCTTCAGTAGGTCTACTGTTATAGCCGCAACAATAGTGGATGTGCACTGAGGTCAGAAGGATGAGTCCTAGGTGTGTGTGCATTTTTGTATTTTTGTTTCTAAGTTGTGTTATTGTTTTTCTGGGCACTCTGGAACTGCAGTATCAAAACATCTTTATTCCATATCGTCCAAACAGGAATAGGCTTACATGTTTCGGCAAATAATGCCTTGTTCACAGCACAACATTCCAAAATGAACTCACTTGTATAAATACTCACATACAATCAAATAATTAGAGTCAAATACAAAACATATGATTCTCTTCCCTATTTGGGTCTTGATATCAATTAAGTTCAAACAGGAAACATTGTCTCCAGTGTGTATCTCCCTAGGGCAAAAGAGAAAAATAAAAATACATTGTAACAATAAAGGAAATAAAAAATAGAAGAGTAAGTGAGAATTGTGTTAAAGTGGTAGTAAACCCTAAAATCTATTTTTACCTACAGGTAAGCCTATAATAAGGCTTACCTGTAGGTAAAAAGAATATCTCCTAAACCTGCATGGTTTAGGAGATATTCGCCCTGCATGCAGCCGCTGACATTAGCGGCGCATGCGCTCTGACGATCCGGCCGAGGCGTCCGGCATCTCAGAGCTGGCTGCCGGTGCGAAGAGCTCCCGCGCGCATGCACGGGAGTGACGTCACGCGGCTCCGGCCACTCACAGCGCCGGAGCCGTGTACCCGGAAGACAGAAGAGGACAAACATGTCAGCGTCCTTAGCGCTGACCGACTCGGGCATCGGGGGCCTCGTTCTAAGGTAAGTATTTCATAATATGTTAGTATGCGATGCATACTAACATATTATGCGATTTTCTTGCAGGCTTTTTTTTTATTTTTATTTCTGTCAGTGGGTTTACTACCGCTTTAAAATCTGCAGCCGACAAAAAGGAAAAAATTGGTATGTCAGTGGCATCCATCAGTATTTAAACAGATGTATAAGGAAACCATTACATAGCCAAATGTACAAAAGAAATGGCAAGCATTAGTGAAGGTTTGCATAATGATATAAAATAAAATAAATGCATGTCATAGAGCCCTCAAAACTACACCAAAGCAAAGGATCAGAAGTTCACTCCTTGATATTATCATATCCTTCTCAAAAAGAGGACTCCATTTAAAATCGCTAGTTGCGATAACCTATAATGATTTTGTATAAGGACATTATCGCATACTAAGTTGCATGGAAGTGTTACAATGAGTTAGCTGGTCATGTATCCCAATTATTAATTCCTTCATTTTAGGAAGAGGTCCACATCGTATCTCCGATTCATATAGCATATCACTGTGTTTTAAATGTTTCTGTGCTTTGTGGTAAAATACGGTAAAACACAGGTAACCACTAATGGCTTCTAATATAAAGTATATGGATGTTAAGTGTGACATTCTGGCAACAAAATCAAAAATAGTGATGAGTGAATTAGCCTTGGTTACATTTGTGGGCTATTTGCCAGACCCAAAGTAAATCTGAAATCTGCAAACTTTAATTTAAACCCCTACAAGGGGAGGCACATCTTGAAAATAATGTCTGACCATTTTCAATGATAATAGATAGGGACTTTTCAAACAAAGGGCATACGGAGCTGGGTACTGGCATGGGGGGGCATGTACCGATTTAAAAACAATATTAACAAACTTCCGTATAATGGGGAGAGGTTCCATGATTACTTGAGACATGTGAGTGACATATGATTCTTTCTATTACATGCTGGGAGATGTCTTTAAGCTGTCATCGCATATTTTTCACGTGTAATTAATGTGTTTACTTTTACATTTAACTTGGCATAAATGCAGCAGCAATCTCCCAGTCTGATGCATTACAACTTGAAAAGAAAAGCTTTTTACTTCTGAGCTGCCTGACTGTGTATCTTGATCTCCAGGCTATGCTGAACATTCACTCCACATTCAGACTGACAGACAGCCCAGCAGAAAATAAAGCCAAGGCACACATTCACCTGAACATCCTCTTTATACGCTCGTAGCATGTCACCACGTTAGGCTTGGTCGTACGATCGCACGTCAGTACGCGAGACACAACAGCCAACATACAACTTTGGATGTCTGGTCGTACAACCATCGCACTGTGTGTACGAGGTATTAGTGTCAAAGGTAAAAGAATGGCTAGCGTGATACATACAGTAAGCTCCTCCCAATGCATTTTGTGTCAGAACACGTATTACCACTGTCTCTTGCTCCAAAAAGAGAAGCCAACTTCCAGTGTTAGCTTCTGTGTTTACAAGTGACAGCGTGCCTCCTACACTAAGGACTGGCCAAGAAGCTGGAGGTGGGGTAGATGGAAAAAATCTGTACTTGGCAGGGGAAGAAAGTTTTGTAGTGTAGCTCTGTACTGCTGGGGATGGAGAAGAGCTTTGTAGTGGAGGGGAGTTTGAGGGGTTGGCAGGGTGGAACTTTGTGGTGGTGTCAACCGCTTTTATTAGTTTTACATTTAGAAATAGTGACACAGAATACTATTGAGTTGTACATTACTGAACATAGAGCATAAAGGTTGCTAGTAGCAACAACTGAGACAAGGGGGTACTGGAATAAGGGTCCCAAATCATAGCCCAAAGGACAAGGTGCTAATGATTGAGTAAGACCGACTAAAAACTATGCTCTAGACTTCACTGTAAAACAGAGACCAGCCGCTAGAACACTATACACAAAGAGTACCCATCAATGTTAGAAGTGCCTTTGGGGTCATGAGACCACATCTTTCTCTATACAATAATGTATCACTTGTGGTAAAAAAACAAATAACCATAAGTTGGGATGGGCGTCTCAACAACGATATTCAACTTGCAGTAAAAGTAAGAGAATAGTGTGGAAAGCAGAACTGGAAAAGAAGAGAGGAGAAGAACAAAGAATCAAGAGTACGTTCATCCAGGGATTCATCGCCTTCTCACCCAGGAGTCACTATTAGGGTGGTGGTGTTTCTTCCACCACTGATTCAGGGATATTTTCCTTCTAGTAACACCACCAGCTCAGGGACATTTTTCCTTTTCAGTGACACCACTGATAATTTTTTTTCACCACTGTTAGCCCCATAATTGTGCACCAATTTTAAACACTTCCATTTGCTGCAGTGTACCACAAACATTGGTATAATTTAACTGCATGCCACAAACATTACATACATTTATGTATGGCCGGCGCCCATATATATATTGGTCCTGTCCTCTTCTCCATTCAGTGGGGCGGTAGCAAGGGTTGGTGACAGTGATAGTCTCCAGACTGAGTCCACAGGCTACGTTTAATTAATTAACTTTAAAATAAACATCCAAAAATGGGAAGCAATACCAGATCTAACTTTCCCTTCCAATGGACCCAACATCATATCACTTATCTGGACATATGTCTCACTTGCTCAGTTCAGGAAATTTATGCTGCTAACTTCCCCTGCTCTCAACCATCTTAGGAAATGGACCTCTGACTCTTTCCTGTGGTTTGGATTGAATAGTTTAGTTTCTTAATGTGAATGCCCTCACATGACTACTTTATCTTTTACAAACCTTTCCTGTGAGGATCCTTAAAGTATTTCTTAATCAGGTACGTAGAAAGTTCAGTAACATTTTGTGAGCACAAAAATGCAACAGACTGAATCATGCTCTCATGGCACAGCCCAAACAGAGAGGTGGGCTAGGATTCCCCAGCCAACTCAAATGCCATGGAGCAGTGCACATGGCCAGAATTAGTATACACACAGCCCAGATAAATGATGGATTCAGCTTAAGCAAGTGATGATCGACATACCACTTGGGCATCTGCCAGAGCTTAGGATCAACTCCCGCAGTTTATCTACAGTCATTCATTGATAGGTAACACTATCAAACTCTTCCAATCTGACACACAACATATTTTGAGTGACCCCCATTATCAGAAACCCCAGGTTTCCTCTAAGGAAGTTTAGACAAAGCCTCTTCTCAACAGAGGGTGGTTCTGCTATTAACACGTCTTCACATCTAGTGGTTAATTTGTCTTAATCCTTCCCCAGGAAGTCAGGGGTTCAAGCACTGCCTCACATTCGCATATAAACATATATGTGAAGCCTATGATCGATTAAACCTTAGCTGTATTATATACAGTTTACTCATCAGAGATGTTTCTTTTATGACCCTTGTAAAACACTTAGAATTTTTTTTGTTCTGTCTAACAATAAAAATAAAGAATTAAAATAAATAAATAAATAAATAATGCTAATGCCCTCAACTTTATATGAATCGACTAATGACAAAACAGTGTCAAAGTATTGTTTGTGAGCTTTTTTTTGTAGCACCACATTGCACACTTCAAAATTACAACCCCACATTACCTGGACCCCTCCCTGTATCCCCAATTATTCTCAAAGTTTAAAAAAAAACTTTGGGTATATTTTTAGTATAAATTGGTCAGTATCAGGGCAGCACATGAGCATTGAATAGGCAACAAATAGAAATAGCTCTGCATTACTGGCTTTATTAATGCACCTTCTGCTGATAAAACCATTGTAGTCAGCATCCTCTGCCTGTAACATATCAGCCCTAATTTAAATACAAGCCTTTTGGGTGCCAAGCACATTCGGAAACACATGACTCTCTAAGAGCTTGGTGGGAACAGTACATCAGTGAGGCAAGTGACCAGCAAAGGGCACATCCTCCTCAAGGGTGGTTCGAGAATCTCTCAGTAC
>BLSH010022043.1:1188745-1217616 GCA_018402905.1 Glandirana rugosa
ATACGCCGTTCGTTTGTATTACATAACCACCCCTAAGGGGCGAACAAACTTTCCTTCTGCCTTCCTTTCTTCCTTTCAAACAAGCGGGGAATCCCCACCAATACATTATGTTTGCTTGCCGCATAACCTCTGTAAGTGGTCTGAGTATTCCCTTCCTCCTTAATGTTTCCGCTGATAAGTCAGAATAGATCTGAATTTTTTCTCCCTTGCAGAGGATCTCCGGCATTTGCCTAGCCTTCCCCATGATTGCCATTTTCTCTTCAACATAGTGAAAACGTATAATAATGTCCCTGGGGGTCTCTCCCCCGCTTGACCATTTCCGTGCAATTCTATGGACCCTGTCCATTTTTACCTCTTCCGAGTCCTTCTTTTCCAGCATTGGTTTGAAGAGGTCTTGCATCAGCCCTCTTAGTTCTTCATCTTTAAATCTTTCCGGTAAACCCTTTACTCGCAAATTTTTTCGGCGACTGCGGTTTTCTTGATCCTCTAACTTGTACACAATTGATCTGTTGTTCCTTTGGAGTACCTTCATCTGTTCATTTAGGTTTTCCAACTTTTTTTCATAGATGTCCAATCTTTCCTCTGTCTCTTCCACCCGTTGCAGAACCTGGTTTATGTCCGTCCTGATCATTCCCATCTCATTCTTCAGTGTTGTTTCCATTTTAGATAGCATTTCTGTGAGAGCCTCTTTAATCTGAGGGAGGCTTACCTGTGTTTCTTTGTCCAGTCCTTCTTTAGAAGAGTGGGTAGTTAGGCCTCTTGTCTTTGGGGCATCTGCTTGTTCTTTTCCATTTTTTGGAGGGGTTCCTTTGTTGTTTCCTTTCTTCGGGGTTACCTCCCCCTTCTGCCCACCTCCGCTTGTCCCCCGCCCCGGGCTTTTTTTATCCGTCATACTTGTTTCGGCAGCCATATATCTTTGTATCCCCCCTGGGCTAGAGGTAGCTTGGGTGGTTTTTCCCCCTGTTCCTCCCTTACCGGTTTTCCCCTTTGTCGTCATATCTCCTCTATTACCCCCTCGACCCCCTTCCGGGGGGGTGGTACAAAGGGGAGGAGAGGAGACAGGAGGGGAGCGATTGGTGGAAGAGAACGAGAAGAAAAAAAAAAAAAAAAAGGGAGTTTGTTTTTGTTCTGAACTATGCAGATTTAGGATCTTTATAGACTTCCGTCAGTCTCCAGAGTCGTTCCGTTTCCGTTCCACCTGGCGGTCACCTCCTGTTCCTTTCTTTTTACAGCACTATTCCCCTGTTTTACTGCCGACTGTATTTATGTTTGAGCTCCTACATTCATCCACCCATTGATTTTATGTCCTTTTCAATACATATGCAATACAGTGACACCTTCCTGGTAACCCTCCCTGCTCACATATACCGCTCTTTGGTCAGTTCACAGTGCATTGCTGATACATAGCTTATATTTTGTATTTTTGTGTTTTTCTACTTATCTGCTGCTTCGGGTGATTCTGCAGGGGTTCTTAGATCCTCATGTCTACATGTCCTCCTTAGATCTTCTTAGGGCAAGGCATCAGCTTCCCCAGCTGATTCCTCGTTCTCCCTTACCTCCGCGGCTGTGGTTTAGGGTCCCCTTACTCTCGGATAGCCGCTCCGCTTCGCACCGCGCCGCTTCGCGCCGCTTCGCGCTGCTTCGCACCGCGCCGCTTCGCCTCGCACCGCGCCGCTTCGCGCCGCTTCGCGCCGCTCCACACCGCTCCGTCCTTTGGGCAGCGATCCGAACCTGCGCGGCTCTCCGGTTTCTGGCTTCCCCTCAGCTTTCAGCGTCCTCGTGCATGGGCCATGGGCAGGGAAGGGCGCGTCGGCTCCCTCTGACGTCCGGCTACGTCATCTCCCCTCCCACCGCCTTATACACATGTTGACATTATTGAGCTGTAAGTGGCGTTGGCGTACTTAAGCTGTAAATCGAATGCAGGACCTGCGTGTTCGGAAGCGGCAACGTTATGGCGTTTTTGGCGCTAAGCCGGCCAAATGCTCCATAACGCACATTAGCACCGTACCAGCGTTAACCGGCGTTTTTAGCGCTGGCGTTTTATGTTTTAAAATGTCAAAAAATAGCAGAGGGATGTCTTTTAAAACAAAACGCAACTTAGCGCTGACGCTCAATAACGCGCATTAACGCCAATGCAAAATGCTGATGTAATCGCGTTTTTAACGTCGATTTTTTTCCTGGCGTCGACGTTACAGCTCGTTTTTGCATAACGCCCGTGTATATGAGGCCTAAGAAGTAATCCAATCTAAGACCATCCACAGGGAATTAGATACCCGAGTTATAAGTACCAAACATCATGTACAGAATAAAGGTCAGGAGTTAAGGTTGTTACATGAGCATTAATACAAAATAACCAGAATGAAAAAGAGCATGTGATTGACTCTAATCAGAGGCACTTGATGTAGAGAAAACCCATTCACCCCAAACCTTATCAAATTTAAGAGGTGCACCCCTCTTGGAATAGGTGCCCTTATAAAGGGGAAGAGCCTTCAACAATGATTTCCAGGCAGCTAACAATGGTGCCGAAGTCTTTTCCAAGACAGGATAATCAGGTTTCTTGCATAGAATAATAAAAGGGTTAGGAGGGTGTGAATGACATTTGTAGTAGTTAGAGAATGTACAATCTCAAAAGACAACAATTAATGAAGGGGATTATGGGTATAGTAGTGACTGAGATGATGCAAACCAGGCTTCTTTCCAATATAACTATATGGCTGGACATTCACAGAAAATATGAAGGAAAGTGGCATGCAATGAAGAGCAACACCAGCAGAAAGACGATTCATTTCTATAGATCCCTGTAAGTCTAAACAGAGTGAAGTAGATTACGTGTAGGATGTATAATGGATTAGATGGTGCCTGGCTGACACTAGTTTGGTAAAAGGGGCCTCCTATATGTCATCCCAGTCATTCAGCCCGGGGGCATCAGAATCCACTGTGTTTTATCAAGTCCAAAGTCAGCGCAGCCCTCTACCAAGACATTCTAGAGCACCCCATGCTTCCCTCTGCTGACCAGCTTTTATGGAGATGCTGATTTCATTTTCCAGCAGGATTTGGCACCTGCCCATATTGCCAAAAGTGCCAATACCTGGTTTAATGATCATGGTGTCACTGTGCTCGATTGGCCAACAAACTCTCCTGACCTTAAGCCCTTAGAGATTCTGCTGGATATTGTCAAGAGGAAGATGAGAGACACCAGACCAAACAATGCAGACAAGTTGAAGGCAGCTATCAAAGCAACCTGGGCTTCCATAACACCTTATCAGTGCCACACGCTGATCGCCTCCATACCATGACTCATTGATGCAGTAATTAATGCAAAAAGATCCCAATCAAGTATTGAGTGCATAATATATTGTACATAGATATACTTTTCAGTAAGCCAACATTTCAGTATTAAAAATTCTTTTTTTTTATTGGTCTTATGTAATATTCAAATTTTTTGAGATACTGAATTTGGGGTTTTCACCAGCTGTAAGCCATAATCATCACAAATTAAAAGAAAGAAATGCTTGAAATATATCACTCTGTGTGTAATGAATCTATATAATATATGAGTTTCACTTTTGAATTGAATTACTGAAATAAATTAATTTTTTGATGATATTCAAATTTTTTGAGATGCAAATGTAAGAACATTATCATTTTTACAAAAATACTTCCAAATGCAGACACAAGGAAGCAGCTTTTCTTATTTAGGATCTATTTACTGGTTTGCTTACGGTTTGAGCTTATTATACAATAATTAATCATTACCAAAGTACTGAACAGGCACTTTACTAACATTTTACAAGAATACAAAGGGCGTTTAAAGACTGTCTTGCCATCAGATTAGTCACTAGAATGCCCCATGTAATTAACCCAATCAATGTGGGAGATAGCAGGTCATATGAAATTGGTGTTTTCCAGGCCCAAAGAACAATGCCAGCACCGGATTTCATGATTGCACTTATCAGCCTTTCAGTTATAAATGGTCCAATAATTATATGCAATCAATAAGGGTAATTGCAATCATGTGTCTTCAGACTGATAAACTAAGTAGTAAGTCCATAATTAATATACTACTGGTTTACACTGGTAATCTTTTGATTGCTGTGTTTTTCTACTATGCACTGCATTCAGTAATTAAAGCATAACTCCATTCTCACAAAACAGTGGTACACAGGCCATTGAGTCTTGCTAAACTGAATTATGCAATACAAGATACAATTTTATTAACGGTTTTGCTGGGAAAGATAAGCTAAGAATAATTGAAAAACTGAAATGGCTGGAGAAAATACTGCTTCAGGCTCCCTTCAAACACTTGGCATCTGTTAACTTGATCTCTGCTGAAGGGAAGGAGCAGAGTTTAAGTAGGCTTATCCACCATCTTCAGCAGAAATAATGTGACCTAGTGCTGAAGCCTTTCTACATGTGGCCAGCAGGGAGCTTGGAGCAGCATTTTCTCCAGTAAAAATAGGTATTTGTGCCCTTCTATTGTTATTTATTATGCTGCCCAAGGAAGACTGTTAGAATAACTTATTGTCAGTTAGTCCACTTCAAATATACATATGTCAGTGCAATGGTTGTGTGGTCGTTGGAAGTGGTGAGCATGGCAGTGGGGCGTACTGTGCTTGGCCATCCTCCAGGTGCAATACATGTGTTCAGGTTGCTGAAACAATTCCCTCCTGGGCATCGTTTGACTGGTTCTGGGTGGAAGCCATATGATCTCCTGACCAGAACACACATTGCGCACGCCCCACCGGACACAGTGGATGACAGGTCTTGCTGGCACCATATGATTGTTGTGACCAATCATATTAGATCACATGACAATTGTACACAATGGATGTCCTCCATTCATGCCATTCATTGTGTACTATTGTATTGATCTCTGTTATTGGTCACAGTGATCACATGGTACAGACAGGGCCAATCACAGCCTATCTGTACCATGTAATTAGTTGTGGCCACAGCTAATCACAATAGTAAACCCTGAATGAATTGATTTCATTCAGCAAAAATGGTTGTTTATGACAGTAACAAGGAGTGTGTCACGGAAGCCCAGAGACATAATATTTGCCACGTCCTATAATTTTCAAAGATTTTGAGGAGAGATCAGTCATACAGCCAAAATCTCAAAAGAAATATCCCCTTGGACTTTAAAGGCAGAAGGTACAGGGACAATAATGAGTATAATGTAAAAGTTGTAACTTTATTAATGATAAGGAGTAAAAAGGGATTCACATATGTCAAACATGAAATACAGGCATATAAAAACATCATACAGCTGTAAATACCAAAAATAGTATAGTACAATTACAATAGAACTCAAAGCTTGGGAGTTGCACACCTAATAACCACATAAAAGTGGAATCCAGGGGAAAGTATCATTGTAATCCCGACATGTTTCGGAGTTAAAGTCCTTCTTCAGGGGACATTGCATTGAAAATTACATACAATAAGTTCAATCTGTAGGTAAAGCATAATATATTGAGAAGACAGCAATCATATAATATGCACAATAGTATGATAATACATAACAGGTAGAATGAATGCTCTTCAACATGGGAGCAGCACACTTACGTATGTACTGGATGGCATGTGCTGCGCAGATCCCAAACAGCTCAATAGGCCCACAGATGGAGAAGGCCAAAATTGCCAGACCAGATGGATGCCCAGACAGTCACAGAGTGGACGTGGGTTAGTGCAACCACAAGGGGTGCCAGGTGGTTATGCCAGCTGACTACAATGAGTGGTGTGTATGTAGCTAATAAGGAAAAGAAACATGAGACATGTATGTATCTAAAAGGTAAAAAAGATGTATATACAAACGAGTGTACAAAGAGTATACAGGACATATTAACTTATGCCATAAGCCACTGGGATGACAGTGATATTCATTGTTATAAGCAATCATAGTGTGCAAAAAAAAAATCCTGATCACCTCCCTAGAGTAATAGTGTCACTATGGTAATACTGTGTTGCTCTGGTCACAAAAAAACAATTAATAAAACAGAAAAAAATATTTTAAGAATTGAAAAAATTATTAACATTTTCTTTTTTTTTTACATACTGTCATCAGTCAGTGTCCCTGATCACCACCACACCAGTAATATGATGACACTGTACTGCGCCAGTGACAGTATAAAAAAAAAAATGTGAACATTTTTTTTCCTTTCTTCATTTTCCAAAGAATTGTGACAAAAAATACAACTCGCCATTTCCAAAAAGGGGTCATTGGAGGATATTTGTACCGTCCTGGCATTTTCGGGCCTCAAGAATTTAGATAGGTCATCAGAACGTCAGGGCTGATCAGTTTTCAGATACATATCCCATAGTTTGCAGACTCTATAACTTTCCTACAGACTAAACAATAAACATTGACTTGGGTTATTTTCACCAAAGAAATGTAGCATTATACATATTAGCCTAAATGTATAAAGAATGATTATTTATTTGCAAAATTTTATAACAGAAATGAAGAAAAACTTGTTTTTTTTTCAAAATGTTGGGGCTTTTTTTTGGTTTATTTGTTTAGTAAAAAATGAAAAAAACTCAGCCGTTTTTAAATACCACCAAAAGAAAGCTCTTTGTGTGCAAAAAATTATAAAAATTTCATATGAGTACAGTGTTGAATGACCGCGCAATTGTCATTCAAGGTGTGACAGTGCTGAAAGCTGAAAATAAGTCTGGGCAGGAAGGGGGTGAAAGTGCCCAGTATTGAAGTGGTTAAAGAAGCCATTTATCTCTTCCACATTTTCAACTTAATCACTTTGCAAGATATTAAGTTAGAGTGTATAAACAGCCAAAATCTTTTAAATAGAGTGGTGAAGGGTTAGAACCTCTGTAGGGTGTACATTCCTGCTTGTGTCCCTGCTGGGCGAATCACCCCTATTTGTTCCCTTACTTTGTAGAGATTGCCTTATTTCCTTTTTGCATCTCTGGGATAGGAAGAAAAGGGAGATTTCCTCAATGACACTGGCAGGGGTTTAAACCCTCTGCTGCTCTATTAAAAAAAAAAACATTTTAGCTATATATACATTTTAAAATAATAAGGATATTTAGGAAACATTATAACCCCAATTGTTATCTGCGACCTCATCCATCGCACTAAATGTATTGCTTATGTAGGACTGATCACAGTGGGAGAAAAAACAACCAAAAAAAGATCAGTGAGCATTTTTTTATCCTAAGCAAAGAGTAAACGAAGCAGAAGAAATGCTGAAGTAGACCATTAGATATACATTTATTTTTGTCACATCCGTGCATGAGGATTTCTGATATGAAGATTCTTGTTTTATCGTCACATTAACATTTAGGGCATAATTATAGAATGTAGCTGAGCGTGTCTGAAAGACTGAATTTTTGTGAGTATGGGCAGTTTAACTTTGCATGAACCTTTGATCCTTCAGCATTGTTAAGGGTAGCTGGAGCTGGGAAAAGTCCAACCATGTCTTTTGTGAACCCAGTCACATCGGTGCTGTGCCAGGTCTTGGAGCTCTTCTGTACTGTACAGGCCTCCTCCTGGATTGCAGCCCATAAATTCTAGTTCAAGGTTCAGTGAGAACACTGGAAAAATCCTGCAAAGTGTGAAAGTTCATTTTTAATACGGTAGGCGATGCTGCCTTCAGCTTGTTCCATATCAGTCTGTGCTGTTAACATTTTTTGGAGGTTTGTGAGCAAAAGGGGGTGGGCGCTGCCTATTTCCAAAAGTGCTATGTGCAATTTGTAAACATTCAATACTTCTTATCATAATGTGCTAAATAAAGTGCTAAATCAATTGATGTGTCTAGTGTTTTTCTACACTTTGTTGTGATTATTCTATTAATATACTCATAAATTACATATCATACCATACACATATAAGGTGCTCTGTGTAAACCAGATAGCGTCTGGTCGTCTAAAATGCCTGGACGCCAATTTGCTTGGGGATTCCTGCTGCAGAGTTCAGCAGCTCTCTCAGGGTTTTGGCTTCCTGAGTCCCAGCAAAACCCTGAGAGAGCTGCTGAACTGAAGTTTGCTTTGTGACTGAAACAAAAGGATTTACACCAAGGATACCAACATACACCTGAAGGAGGTTCATCCGCAGCAGGACTCCCCAAACAGATTGGCGTCCAGGCGTTTTACCCCTGCAGGGGTGACGCTACCTGGTAAGTAGGGGACCAGAGGGGAGCACGTGTGATCGGCACTTAAAGCACTACTGAGGTTCCATGCTGGTATACAGGAGGACTCACCACTGAAGAATAATAATGAAATATTAATAAGGACTTTGGAAGAAACTGTCTTTTATGAAAGTATTAATTGGTTATATTAACAATAGACGGGCAACAACACTGAATGATATTTATGAGTATAAGACTGCATTGTGAATTGCCAGCGGTTTAGACATGAATGGCTGTGCATTGAGTTATTTTGAGGAGACAGCAAATTTACACTGTTATACAAGCTGTACACTCACTACTTTACATTGTAACAAAGTGTCATTTCTTCAGTGTTGTCACATGAAAAGATAGAATAAAATATTTACAAAAATGTGAGGGGTGTACTCACTTTTGTGAGATACTGTACATGTAGCACTACCGCCGAAAGGGCTGCTGGTAACTGGCTCACCTATTTCTGCACAGCCAGGCAACACGCATTTCCAACTTACATCCAGACACAAGAAATCAGTCCATTGGCTTGTTTTTGTTGTTTTATTGGGAAAAACAACTTGGATAGGGTATAGGGGTTATGGGATGTCCAACTTGACTCAAAGAACAACTGATTAAGGTGATTTCCTTCCTATGTACAGAGAAAATATCCTAGTTTGCTCCTAGAAATACCCAGTCTCTTAAATCAGCTCGAGCCCAGCCTGGAGGCAGAGTCGCCCCTCCCCCTAGACCTAGAGGAATCCCCTCCTAGGCCACCGACAGTCTCCTTTGCATTCCATCTTTTACCCGACTGCCCTGCTGGCATGGCTCCCCCATATTTAAGGGCTGACCCTGCCAGGAATTCTGCCTGGGGATCGGCCAAGTTCCCTCAAGTATGCAGATGAGCCCTCCTGGCCTCCGTCCACTAACTTCTAGGAGTTTCTCCAAACTTCCAGACCCAGGGGGAGGTACCAGAGACCTACCTCTATGAGTCATCCAACCTGACCTGCAGTAAACCCTGACCCAATTTCAGACTCGCAAGCTAACCATGAGTCAAAGATAAATTTGCCTGCACTAATCTAGTATCACACTAGAGGGTCTTTTGCAAATTTCAGTACATTTGGATTTTATTTCTTAAGCTACAGAAACATATAACTGCCTCAGCATTGGGGTTAGCATGAGGGTAATATGTGGATTACATGCTCAAATAATGTGAAAGGTACATGGAGAGTTCAAGTTGGGGTTACTGGGAGGATTATCATGAGGGTTACAGTGATGGTTAATGTTACAGGTCAGTTTAGTGTAAAGGCCACAGGGAGGGTTCATGTAAAGCTTACAAGAAGCGTTAGTGTTAGGATTACAAGGACAGTTTGTTTAATGCTTACAGGGAGGATAAATGTTTTGTGTTACAGTGGTGGTGGTTTTAGGGGTACAAGGAAGGTTATTATGAGGAAGGCCTAAGATTTGGCCATTGCTCTTTGTTTTAGGATCTCTGTGCTGAAGACTACATCTCTGTGCTGAAGAATCTTCCAACCCCTGAAAAACGCCTCTTAGCGAAAAATTGGAAAAGTCAAGGTAGAAAGATGCATGGGAGTTGAGTGTTCATTGCCATATGAACTGGGTAATGTTAGAGGCCCTGTGGTATTCAGTTATGGTGTGGGTTGGGCCAGGAGTAGGGTACCCAGTATAAGGAAACAGCATACTCAGAGTCCACAAAAAAAAGTTAACATTTATTGTATTTGGAAGTATGCAGGTTAAATGGTAACAAGGATGCTTCTAGAACACTATAGTTAGCACTAGTATAATCATTGATGGCAACAGGTGCAAAACACTTGCAGTATATTTACAGCAACACTTGCGATAACAGGCACAATAAAACTCGAATCATTAGGTACAGATTCAGTAACTCTTGCAGTAACAGGTACAATTCACTTTCAGTAACAAGCACAATAACAGTTCCTGGTAGAGTGATGGCACTAATGACACAGGTGAAGATAAGCAGTGCAGATAAGCTGGCTTAAACTGAACTATCACAGCACCAGGGCACAGCTATACAGCGGGCACAATAAGCTAAGCTATTGCACAGGTAGGGACTACTTTACTGGAACAGCATCTGCTGGAGGCAGTGGCGTATCATCCATGGGTGCAGGGTGTTCACTGCACACAGACCCTGAGGGGGGGGGGGCACTGTGCTCTGACCCACATTGTACCCATGGATGATCCGTTCCTGGTTGGTACCTGGTGAAATTTGACAGTTGGGGGTGATCAGTGCGATGGTGAGGGCAATTATAAGCACTGATCTCCCTGAATGGCTTTCATGAAGCAGCCGAAAGCCACTTCTTCTCCTCTCCCTCCTGTGGCTTTCAGCTGCTTCATTGAATGCCATACAGGGAGATCGGTGCTTCTAATTTCCCCCACCGCCGCACTGATCACCCCGACTGTCCATCAGATTGCCCTTCCTTTCTGGGTCCCCCTCTGTGCTCCTCCAGCCCCCCCCCTTGCCCCCCCTGCAGTGCCGCCGGCCTTCCTCCTTTCCTCTCCCACCAGCTGCTACAGGGGATCGGTCAGGATGGAGAGCAGAGGAAGGGGCCAGTAAATATATGTAATTTACCAGCCCCTTCCTTTTCTGAATGAGCAGAGTCAGTGATCACTGACTCTGTCCATTCATAACTGAAGCAGTGTAAATGGTTGAAACTGTGCCTCTGTCTCCTGTTCATGTAACTTCAGTGCAGCTGAGGCTGCAGAGAAAGGGACTGGGGAATTTCTATCCTAAGTCTGTCTCAAGGGGGAGATGTCAGGGGTCTGTTTAAAGAAGAAGAATTTGTAAAAAACACTGTGAAAAAAACTATGAAAAAATAAATGTAAAAAAAATAAAATAAATAAAAAAAGTTGTAAAAAATAATAGAAAATAAAATAATAAAAACATAGAACCACGGACACTACAATACTACTGCCCTACTGACACCATCCTGCACATACCACCAACCCCCATACACGCCACACCCCTCTGCTGCACATACTACCCACCACCATATACTTCGCACTGTACATTCCCTATTTAACATTACCATATTCTGCAGTGTTGCCAACCTCCCACAGTGTTTTTTACTGGCAAATCATGGAAAATCTTACTGGCAGAACAAATGTTTTACTGGCAACCTGAAAAATAACTGAACTCCTATTAAAAACTAAGACAACTGATATTTAAACACAACATGGAAACACTGACAATACCCATATCAAGTAGTTTGCCCAGTTTACACTTAAAAAGTCAGCACAGCATGACAAATTATCAGACCCTGATATTTATAGACAGTTCTAAAAATCACTGATTTTTACAAACGGTCAGTAAATTTACTGGCAGTTGGCAACACTGTATGTAAGTAATCTCAGACTATTTAGCCACACACCCTTTAAGCCACACCCAATATTTAGTGCAATTTAAACCACGCTTACCCTTCGCCATGGGTCGCTTCGCGTGCCACATTTTTTTTTCTTATCAATACCTAGGGCCCACTTTTGATCTTGCACACGGTCCCATGGATTTCATGATACACCCCTGGCTGGAGGGTTGGCAGACTGTCAGGGCAGAAGGCATTGGCAGCACAGAGATAGGGAGGTCTGCAGTGGTAACTCTGGAGATCAGTATCTTGAGGGTGTATATTAGTATCCCTTCTTGCACTGGAACATTTCACTAACTTTCAATTACTCTCCCTGTCGGAGCAGGTTCCTGTCTCAACACTAACCACTCCCAAAACCTAGATGGCCATGAAAGGTCACCAGGGATGACAGCTTCCAATCGGACAGTTGCTCTCCTTTTGATGCCTATGGAGGCACCAGAGCAAAAACATCCCACTGAGTCTTCATTCCATCAGCATAGCGGCAAGATGCCCCCTGCAGGATGGAGTAAGAACTATACCTGCCAACAAAGGGGCCTCATTTTAACTCTTGTCTAGGGCCTCATTTTATCTACATTCAGCCCTGCCAACATCACTGTAAAGCAAAAAAGTAATGTAAGATGAAATTAATCTTGACACCCACAAGAAAATTAAAAAACTGTCTGGGATTAACTTTAAAGAAAAGTAACAGAGCCAGGTCAAGTATGCAGATCCAGAACATTGGCTTTGAAGTGACAGAAGTATAAGATCAGCTGACATTTCTGGCCTGCTTCTGAAAATACTGGTTGCCTGGCCCCATCTGGTTTAAAGTGATGCTAAAGTCTATTTTTTTTAGTTAAAAATAACAAAAATGTTATACTTACCTGCTCTGTGTAGTGGTTTTACACAGAGCAGCCCAGATCCTCCTCTTCGCTGCTCTTGGCCCCTCCCTCCTGTTGAGTGCTCCCACAGCAAACAGCTTGCTATGGGGGGGGGGGCTGTAAGGAAGCTATTGTGGCCCCTGGGAAGCCTGTGCGTGGGCGCACGTAGCGTGTGCGCACGCTTGTGTGCGTTCGCGCGGCCGTGCGCGTGTGCGCCGGTATTGGCGCCAAACAGCCCATTTAAGTTTACTGACCCCTGTAGCCGGTGCTGTCCATCCTACAGCATCTGAGTACCTGTGAGCCCCAGCTCTGTTTCTGTTGTTCTGTTCCTGTTGATCATTCCTGTTTCCTGAAAGACCCAGCTTGACCTGACCTGCTGACAGGGGAGGGCTGGGTCGGGGGACAGGGTGGCAACTGCCCCCCAGGCCACCCTAAATTACAATCAAAATGGCTGACGGCCCGCTCACAGAAGGGGCCAGGGGCGCAGGCACCAACTAACTGCAGGCAAAGGAAGGGCACCCTGGGCTGGCCCTACCATGGATCCCGCTGGGCCCATTGGGCCGCCTCGGGGGGGGGGGGATTACACAGAGCGGGGATCTCCTGCTTACAAAGTCCTACCTCCTGGACCAGCTTCTATAATAGACAGCACACTGGTGATGTCTATCATAGGAGCAGGTCCAGGAGGCGGGACTTCATGTGACAGCGGCCATGCCAGGTAAGCGGGAAATCCCCGCACTGTGTAATCACATTGTATCATATTTGTCTTGCTTCATAACATCAATATCTGTTCTAAAACCAGGTGGGCATGGATGGTGAGCTGATTCAGTGGTTCAATGGGCCACTTGACTGCCCCCCAGGCCTAAGGCTGCCAGCCCTCCCCTGCCTGCTGATATCTGCCTGCACCGACCCCTTGCTATCCATGACCATCCGATTGTCTGACCCGTCTGTACTTCTGCTGCCAGCCTGGTTACGAACTCTGCTTGGACCTGACCATTTTTCTGCCCGCTCCCTTTTACTGCACCGCCAGCCAGTTGCCGACCCAGCCTGTACCACCTCTCTTCTGACCTGCACGAGCCGCTCTGGGATCTCACACACCAACATCAGTGACTGTCCAGCCCTCATGCCATCCTGCACTCCCAGACCACCTGTTTACTCTATCAGGGGTCCCTGAATCAGGTGCGCAAGAGTGGTTGTTCCCTGCACAAGCCAGATCCACCACCAGGTGCGTGACAGTAATGGACAGCCATGTCTGAGTCTGCGCAGGGAACACCCTCTGCCATGGATGAACTGTGTGTCCACTTGGCCAGGCACACGCAGGCGGTGAAAAACCTGCAGGAGGGTTATACCCGGCTAGAGGAACAAGTGCGTGAGCTCTCCACCCCCGCTGCACCTGGAGTGGGAGCCGCATCCGCCCGCACCATCATGGCTCTGCTATCAGAGTCTAAGGCCCCCCTTCCTGATAAGTTTGCAGGGGATCGAAGCAAATTCAGAGTATTTCGCAACTCCTGTGAACGCTACTTTGGCTTGCAGCCCTGCAACTTCTCTTTGGAAGCCATGAAGGTGCGACTTGTGATTTATTTGTTACAAGGAGAACCCCAGTCCTGTACTCATCGGCTCTGGGAAAAGAGAGCGCCAGAAGTCGCTTCCTTGAATTTGTTCTTTGACTCCATGGCCCGATAATACCAGGACCCCCACCTTGCCGCCACAGTGGAAGCTGCCTTGCACAGCAGAGGACTATGTAGCCAAGTTCAGAGGCTGGAGCGCTGATATAGCATGGAATGATGCAGCTCTCTGCTACCAGTTGCTCCTATCTGAGCCCTTAAAGGATGAGCTTGCCTGCGTCGGGGTACCTTCAACCCTGGACGCCCTCATTAATCTGGCAATCCAGATAGACCAGCGGCTCAGGGAAAGCCAGGAAGAAAAGGCTTCCGGAACATCTAAGGCCCCACGCCTCACATGGATGATGCCTTGTGTGCCCAGTTACCCAGCTCCGGTTCCCTCTACCTCTGCACCTTCTGACCAACCAGAGCCACTGCAGATTGGCCTTCTTCGCCCGTCGCTCACACCAGAAGAGAGACAGCGACGCCGTGCCAATAATCTGTGCCTGTACTGCGAGGAGCCTGGACACATGGTGAGGACCTGCCCCGCCAAATCCGATAAGTGGCACCGCAAGATCAGCAAGGAAGAGACTCCTGTCACCAGTAATGTCTCTCATCTGCCCCTTTTAATCTCATTACAGCTGCCTGAAGGGAGTATCCAGGTACCGGCCATGATTGATTCCAGGGTGTGTAGCTGTTTCGTTGACCAAGCTTTCGCAGCACTACACCAGATGCCCCTGCGTCCCAAGGCGCACAAGATGACCATCCGCCTAGCCGATGGAACAGCCATCAAATCCGGCACGGTGACTCATGAAACCCTTCCCATACTTGTCTCCACAGCTGGCGGTCACCAAGAGCTGTTGATCCTTGATTCCATTGCATCCCCGCTCCTTCCCATCATCTTGGGTCTCCCTTGGCTCAGGGCTCATAGCCCTGACATTGACTGGTCTTCAGGACACATCCAGTTCCCATCTGAATACTGCACCCAGCATTGTCTGCTCCCATCCAGGGACATTGGCCCCACACTCCTAAGCCTAGACTCAGAACCTGACCTGGAAACTCGCCAAGCCGTCCCTCCGGCCTATCATAGTTATATGTAAGTATTCAGCAAGAAAGGGGCAGACAAGTTACCACCAAATCGGTCTTACGACTGCCCTATTAAACTCCAACCCGGAACTGAGGTTCCCTTTGGCCATATCCCCTTTGTCTGAACTTGAGCTATCGGACCTCAAGGCTTACTTGGATGAAAATTTAGCAAAGGGATTTATCAGACCTTCCACGTCTCCTGCCAGGGCCAGCATATACTTCATCGAGAAAAAGGATCACACGCTTCGCCCCTGGATCGATTACAGAGACTTACATGAAATCACGGTCAAGAACCGTTATCTGCTTCTGCTAGTTCCAGAGCTCTTCCAGAGGCTAGGGTCGGCCACCGTGTTTACCAAACTGGACCTCCGAGATGCCTATAATCTTATCCGTATCTGAGAGGGCGACGAGTGAAAAACAGCTTTCCGAACCCGCTTTGGACATTATGAGTACCTTGTCGTGCCCTTCGGACTTTGCAATGCCCCGTCCACATTCCAGCACCTCGTCAATGATGTCTTCCGAGACTACCTAGACCTCCTCGTCATTATTTATCTCAATGACATCTTGATTTTCTCCTCATCTTTGGAAGAGCATCACAAACATGTCTGCATGTTCTGAGCCGGTTGCGGCAACACGGACTATATGCTAAGGTGGAGAAATGTGCTTTTGAGCGCTCCAGTATCCCATTCCTTGGTCTCATCCCTTCTGTCACAGGCATTACAATGGATCCACAAAAAGTCTCAGCTATCCAGGAATGGCCAGCTCCAGTGGATAAAAAAGGGGTCCAACGCTTCATGGGATTCTCTAACTTCTACAGAAAGTTCATTAGGGGGTTCTCTGCTATCATCGCCCCCATTACCCAGCTCACGAAGCAAGGCCAGCGTTTCCACTGGACACCTGAAGCGCAAAAAGCCTTTCAGGCTCTAAAAGAACTCTTTACCTCTGCACCCATCCTCAAGCACCCGGATGCAACCTTGCCCTGCGTTCTGGAGGTGGATGCTTCCGAGACTGCCATGCTTTCCCAGAGACAAGGTGCAAAGGTACTACTCCATCCCATCACATTCTTCTCCCGCAAACTTTCGGCCCCAGAGAAGAATTATGATGTGGGAGACAGGGAGTTAGTCACCATTAGGTCAGCACTTGAGGAGTGGCGCTTGAAGGAGGCCATCATCCTATCTTGATCCATACAGATCATAAAAACCTAGAGTACCTCAGGACTGCCAAAAGACTTAAGCCCCATCAGGCCCGTTGGACACTCTTCTTCTCTAGGTTTCAATTTCACATCACGTACAGGCCGGGGTCGAAGAATGTCAAGTCAGATGCCTTATCCCAAATGTACTCAAAGCCTGGAACATCTGCCTCTCTGGACACCATTCTCCAGTCTAGAAACTTCCTGTTATCCCAATATGACCTGCTCTCACAGATCCGAAGAACTTCCTCTTGCTCTTCGGGACTATCCAATCAGGGGCTGGCTTGGAGAGAGGGTCTATGGTGGCAAATCTTTGTGCCCAAGGAATAGCACCGTGCTGTTCTGAAACTTTGTCATGACCACAAGTTAGCCGGACAATTTGGCACATGGAAAACCACCGAATTTGTGCTTCGTTCCTTCTGGTGGCCACTAGTCGGTGAGGACTGCCAAGTATATGTTAGTTCTTATTCTGTCTGTGCCAGGAATAAGAAAAGCAAAACCAAGGCGTGGGGGTTGTTGAAGTCGCTCCCCATACCTGAACGGCCTTGGTCCAAAATATCCACCGATTTCATAGAGGAATTGCCCCCAGCCAATGGATACTCCACAATCTTCATAGTCATCGACCAACTAACCAAAATGGCACACTTCCTCCTGATGAAGGGCACTCCTACTGCAATAGAAACTGCAGAAATCTTTATCAGAGAGATTGTCTGCTTACATGGGATTCCTGACAATATAGTATCTGATCGGGGAGTCCAGTTCACGTCGTGATTCTGGAGAGCCCTCTGTTCTGCTCTGGAAATCGACATTTCATTCTCCTCGGCCTACCACCCACAGATCAATGGCCAAAGCGAAAGGACAAATCAGACCCTGGAACAGTACCTCCACTGCTTTTCATCATTCTCACAAGATGATTGGGTTGCACTGTTACCATTGGCAGAATTTGCCTACAATAACTCCATTCACTCCGTGACTAAACAGTCACCCTTCTGGTCTAATTATGGCTTTTATCCCACAATCCTCCCCAGCCTGTCAGTTGAAAGTGCGGCACTAGCAGTACACGAAACCACCCAATTCTTCGACACCAATCGGAAATTACTGCAGGAAACGCTTGCTAAGACGCAAGAACAGAGTAAAGCCATTTATGACAACGGGAAGCACGGAAAACTGGATCTCCAGCTAGGTAATCAAGTCTGGTTATCTACTAAAAATTTAAGACTGGCCTGCCCGTCCAAGAAGCTGGGTCCAAGGTTTATTGGTCCCTTCCCTGTAAAAAGAAAGATCAATCAGGTCACATATTAACTGTGGCATGCCCCACCCCCTTTCTCTCCTTATTGGCTGACCTACTTTGTTGACAGCAGTGGGAGCCAATGGTGCCGTGTTGCTGTCTCAGCCAATGAGGAGAGGAGTCCCATAGAGCCAAGTCTCTCGTGCAACATCACTGGATCTAGATGGACCTCAGGTAAGTATTAGGGGGGCTGCTGCACCCAGAAGGTTTTTTTTATGTTAATGTATAGAATGCATTAACATAAAAAACCTTCTGTTTTTACAACCACTTTATGTACTTTGAGCTACAGACACAGGAGAAGCATACAGCAATTTAAAGCAGAAGTAAAGTAATAGACCTGGAACTGCATATATAGCATAGGTGGGTGGCCTGCATGACTGAGTTGCTGGGCAGGCTACAATCAGGCAGTTAAAGGGGTTCAGTTTGAAAGTGTAGGTAGGCTTAACTTTTTGGATGACCAAGGGTGTGGCTGGGGTGTGCCACCAGTGGTCTAGAAAAAGGGGGGGTTGCTTGTGGTCAGTGGGAGCCAGATCATCGACAAATACACTTGTACCTCCTTGGTTCTGTGAATAAAAAATGAGGGACACTGAACTCTTGCTATCACGACTGAGAACGGCTGCAATGGCCCTCAGTGGCTGAATGCACAAATGGCTGGTATGCTGTTGGGGTCTGGGCAAGCTTCAGCTTCACCTGTCCCTATTTGCACATGGGCGAGTAGATCACAGCCTCCGGCTCCTTAGCCCAGAAGTGACCCCCAGGGTTACCTGCCACTCAAGGAGCCCCATCAGGGACCCTCCAGCCCCAAAAGATAAGAGGCAGCATATTTATTCTGCTGGTGGGGATGGGTGGAATCCCCGTCTCCAGGTGAGACTCAGGCGGGAGCTCCAGCATGGCTCATTACTCCGGGCCCTCCACACCAAAACAGCGGGAACCCCTCCCGCCGGCAGGGTGGCCCAGCGTGGGAGAGCAGTGTCAGCTGGTATGGGCCTCTTACCTGAGATGGCCGTGACCACCAAGAAAGACTGGATGTAGGGAGACTGCATGGCTGCCTGGACAGGCTGTGTTTAGGATAGATTGCTCCAGTCCGCATCTTGTAGTTAGCCTAGAGCTTCAATGTCTGGTGTACTGGGTTGTTTCCTTGGGGGGGGGGGGGCGCTATTTAAACAGAATGGATAGCCCATTGGGGTCAGCTGAGGAAGAGGAAGGTCCCTCAAAATGCGTCCTGTGATCCTGGACTTCAGGTGAACATTAACATCCATCAGCCTTTGACACCGGGAATGAGGTAGCTGCATCACTACACATGCTTACTCGGCCGTCAAAGCCGTTTCCCTATTAGCAGCCAGTGGCACAGAGATCTGGACTTTGTGCCTGTAACAGCTCATCATCCATCCAGCTGCACTCTTTTAGGACTGTGCCTCCACCACACGCCCACACCCTCCTATTGACTCCCATACAGTATATACTGTATATGTGTGTTTTTCATACTTTTGTGAGTATTCACTTTTGACTTTTCCTTGTAATTAAACCTTCTTGGAACTTACTACACCAGAGTGGTCACACTGTCTCCCTCCCTTCCCTTCTCTTTATTTTACAGATGGAGTCCCACCTCTGTTTTGACAGCAGCACCCCTAGGTCATCGGTTTCTTTTGTCTAGCTATAAGGGCTACCCACTCATAAAGCCCCCCCCCCCCAATTTTGGTCTGTATTAATTGTCTTTCTTCATTTTATCGATTATTTACTGCATCATTCACATTTCCCATGAGTGGTTGAGCGCCGGGAATAGTAAAGGTTTCACTATGACATCTTGGTGTGGTGCATGCTATTAACTTGATTTCTGCTTCTTCCCCTCCTGTGGTGTGTTTGCTATGAAATTTAGTTTTGTGATGTCTGAGTTTGAATATTTTCATGTATGCTGTACATGTTTCTGGGGTTGAGAATAATGTGGCTGATGCACATTCTCACTTGCAGTGGGACAGATTTCATCAGTTGGTGCCAGAGGCACAACAGCTGGGAATCCCAGGCCGCAGTCACTCGTGGGAAGTCGTCTCGCCACCATAGCTGATGGAATCCGCCGGTCATTAGCGGATTCCACCTGGACAGCATACGAACGAGTCTAGCATAAATGGCATGAGCTGGTAAGTTTGGGTAGTTGTTTTGGAGATGAGGACCGGCTGCACGTTATGTTGTATTTCCTAGGAAAAAACACGAAGGGTGTCTTTGTTTCGTTGATGGGCCACAAGTTGGCCACCTGGCCTTTCTATTCAGGCTGTCTGGTGTAAAGGATGTCACAGAGTCCTTTCTGGCTTGGATGGCTTTGCGGGGTTACAGAAAAGATTGACAAGTGATGTCTTCCCGTTGCCCCATTTCTTTCACAATGCTCGGTGTCCTGTTGGACCAATTGCCCGTGATTTGTTCAAACTCTTTTAAAGATTAGCTGTTTCGGACGGCATTTGTGCTGGCCATTTTTGGTGTGCTGTGGGTGGCGGAATTGGTGAGTCCCCTGAAACGTAAGGAAGGGGGGTTGACATATGCAAATGTTGTGGCTCAAGAAGACAGGGTGACTTTATTAATTTGTAGGTGAAAACCGATCAGGTGGGGCACGGGGCACAGGTGGAGATCGGATGGATTCCTGGCTTGGCTTGTGCCTGGTCTCCATGGTGAGTGCTGGCTGTGGGGCCTGGGCCTTTCTTGAAACACGCTGACAGTTCTGTTCTGTCACGGTTCCAGTTTATTGCGGTCTGCAGGAAATGTTTGCAGGCAGCAGATTTCTCCCCTTCAGATTATTCTTCACATTCTTTTTGTATAGGGGTTGCTACACAGGCAGTGCAGAGGGGTTTGAGTGACCAGATTCTGCAAAGAATTGGTCGTTGGCAATCTCAGCAATTCTAGGTCTATCTACGTCCACAACTCTTATAATCCTTTGTCTGTCATTACTCCATAGTGTCATTCCTCAGGAGGAGGGCTTTCAGCTGGGTGAATTGCTGTGTTGGGTCTACGTGATGCGTCACCTATGACCATCAGTTCATTGCTTGCTGGTTTCTGTTTTCAGACGTGGCCTGCTTGATGTGGATCCTCGGGCACTTATATGTGTATTGGGGTGCCAAGAGGGCTGCAGTCAGACCAGAAGGAAGGCAGCTAGGTTTTCTATGAAGTGAGGTTAGGTGGATTGGGGTCCTGGGTATGATGTGGTCTATAGTGTTGCCAGAAATTCACCAATATGCCCGATTAGATAGGATGTGCATGTGGGGGGCAATTTGAGCCTACGCTCCTCGAGGGAATTGATTTGTGATATGAAGCTGGATTTTCTCCACTTGTGGTTTTTCCTCCCGGACACTTTCCTAGTATGGTCTGATATCATTGGCAGGGCTGCTTGGCGCATGGTTCGCTCTGTGGCCAAGCTCAACAAAGCTAGGATCAAGATGAGTAGGGAGGTTGCAAAATTTCGCCTGGAATGGGAAATTGGCAGTGCAACATTTGGAGTTGGAGGGTGACAATTGGCTCTATTTACAGGCTGATGGGGTCCATTTGACCACAGTCAGGATTGACATGTTTTTTGAGCATGCAGGAGGGTCTGTAACGGGCCTTGCAGCTGTGACGAACTGCTTTGCGTCTGTGGCAGGGATCTTAAGTTTCTAAAGATGGACACGGTCAAAAACGGTAGGTGGAGTGTGATGGGTTGGCCCCATCTCGGTATGGGTGTACCTTCCCTGGGGTCAATAAGAGGCTATCAGTCATCAGGCTGCACCAGGTAGAAAACTGATATTACATTTTTCCATGAGCCAGTATAACTGCAGCTGGGGGCCGGGATAGGAATGTGGTGGTTGATACAGCCGATGCAAAAATGTGCCTTCAGTAACCTAAGACTTCAGTAACCTATGAAAAAGTCAGTTAGGTACATTATGTTTGAGAAATATGTTGTTTACACATAATGGAATTAATACGTTATTTTGTTATTTATATTCTTAATAGGGCTACTTTGGCCATTTAAATCCAAATCATTTGGTTGTGTCATTATTGGGGTAGTTGGGTGGTATGTATGGGTGGTAAAGGTAAGGTTATGGCAGCCACAACATCAGCAATACCTTAGTCAAATTAAAATGCCTTATCTCTGTGCTTATTCTTATCTACAAAAATGTAATGAAGCCAAAGCATCCGTTTAACAGCCAAACAATTAGCATTTGCAGAAGACAAGATCAGCTACAGAAGCCCCATTTTGTATTCATAACAGGCTTCCTTTAACCTAGAATGCTTACTAGCTGTGTGCACATCATTTGGCATGCGTGCATTGTGGCATTGCTTGTTTTAGGGAGAGTGAGATGTGTTCCTTCTATTATCTTCCATAGTTAAAGTAAGATATTTTTACAGCAATTCACTGGGGCCTATTGGCCATTTATAGCTACATTCTCTGGTTAGCCTTTAAGACAAAAATATAAAGTTAATAAAAATAAGTAATGACTCAACCATTAAATGTGAAAGGGAGTTGGATATATGGCTTTGTGGCTTGTGAACAGCGGTATATGTCAGAGCCTTGAACTGCATAGTAAACTCCACTGTAATTCTCTTATTTACTGCTGGAGATGGTAGACACTGGCTGATAGTAACAGCGCAAAAGCTACATATAAAATAGATGTAAAAAACTTGCTAAAAACTGAATATGCGTAATTAAATGGCACAATAAAAACACTAAATATCACTAATTACAATAAGACCATAGTGCTTGTGAATAAATAATCTGTGCATAAATAATTTGATAATTCAATTGCAAAGATTAAGTTATTAAGAACCAGTCCAAATATTAAAGTCCAAAAATTGTGACAGCAATAGTGAAATAGTCCAACGAATCCCTCTGATAACAAATATTGTGAAAACGTTTTGTTGCTCAGTACAGGACAACTAGTTAGATGCTGAGATAGGGCAATCATTCAAGGCGGCTTACCAAACTCATAGATCTCAACACAGGAGATCTAAAAGTGCTTGTGAAAATGTGTCCTCCAGCCTCCTCAGACAACCCTCCATCCACTATGGATCAAAGCCTTAGAGATCCCTATCATAAGCAGTTTACAGCCACAGTTACTGATTATGAAGATAGAAAAAAGAGATGTTTCATGGTGCAGTAAACCTCCATAACATTTATTAGTAGGATAATTGCACTTACAATTCAGAAGGAATGTAACAGGATATCAAACACAATACACGCTCCGAGCACTGCCGCTGGTCCCGGCAGTGTGTATACCTAATAACATCACCTAATCGGCTCCACTGGAGTTCCTCCTTAAGATGTTTTGTCCCATGTTGTCACTACTTACTTGTGCTGATGTAGATGTTGCATTCGGAGGAACAAGCAGAGCCATTTCCCACTCCACCAGGCCAGTGTACCTCTGTTACCTCACTCACTGTAACAGAATGAAATTCCACCGGGCACATAGAGGGGCCCCATGCATGCTCATTAACTCTTTCCTTCCCATACCTAGTGATCGGGTCTTAGATCTCTTTAACTCTAGTCTGCTGCCGGTGACCTGAGGAGATGGACAGCTAGGGTGGTAGTCAGAGAGCCGACCCCCTCACTACCAGAGGATCTGTCACCTAACCAGGTACCATGCCAAACAAATGGCTGCTGTAGCCGTTCTTTCTTTCAGGTTACCCATGGCAACTACCTCTTGCCTTGCAAGTTAACTATTTGTAGTGGTGTTACATATACACCATAGTGCTTTTACAGACCCAAGTTCCTTAGGAATAAGCCAAGACCCAACATGCACTCCTAAATAACTGTATAATATGTAAAAACGTCCTCATCCTAACTACACCTAACTGTGACTACCCCACGTTACCTGTACAGGTGAAGTCTCTATGGGAAAACTCAGTTACTGGCAAGACTCAGACGGAGAAGTCCATGTCCTTGGGGTCCTGATGAATCGGCGCTCTTCAATTGGACCACAGGTCCCAGGAAGCCTCTGCACATGTCCCATCCTTTCTTAAGCCCCCGAGCTCCTAGGATCTGAATCTCTTCCCTTTTATAATTCACGGGAGGGAGGATGGACCCTAGAAGAAGCAGCAAATACACTCAGGGAAGCGGCAAAACATCAACCCCTTACCCTAACCTGGGCAACCAAGTGCTAACTAAACATACCTGTCTACACTTGGAGTTCATTTCTGAGAACAGTTGACTTGGTAATTAGAAGTGCAGGTTTCAGAGCTACCGTATTAGTCTGAATTTGGCTTTTGTATTCTATGAGTGACTGACTTGGAACTAACATACAAAAAAAAACTGTATATTGTTCACATTCACTGATTTACAAGATGGTTGTGGTGTTCATACCTCAGGCCTGTTGATATCACTACTTTCAATTGTAAGGGGTAGGGCTAAAGGGTGGTCATCACACCCTCCATTTTTACCTCCTCGTTGGGTGCCAAGCAAGGGTCACATGAGAGGCCTACCCCAGGGTGAGTTCTTCTGGGCTACGCAAGGCACTTTGTACAGGGTCATGGCCATACACATGGTGTATCTGTACTTAAAGTGTTTGTTATCCCAACACTTCATATTCCTGATACTAGGCTGCTTTACCATGTAATTGTATGAGAAAATATCCTGTTCTTTTTTGTATTGCTTTATGTGAAACTCATGATGTTCCTGCCAGTCCCCCTGGTTTCCTATTAAAACTGACCACACTAAGCAGGAGAGCACATTATGGTCAGTTCTCTAGCTATGCTGAGAACTCAGTGTGCTCTCCTCCAATGATCAGACTTGTCCTGAAACACCCCTGCTGTACAGCCATTCACTGGGAAGCTCAGTGTGCTGCTGCTTCTCCTTCCCCCAGCTATTATGCAGCTGAGAACAGAGGGATTGTGATCACTTGCAAAAAAGGGAAAAAAGTTATTTATAATATTGTTTTCTATACCTATACAAAAATGTTTTGCCTTTCATTTCTATTTTAAACTGAATGTGTTGTTTTTAAAAGTGATCGTTTACAATCACTTTATTTTTTATTTTTATTATTTTTTTAAATGTCTTTTTATTAAATTTTCAAGTTATTACAATACAACTAATTTGAGATAGCCAATATCTGGTTCAAGAAAGGACATTGTGATAAAAGAAAAAGAAATAAACTACATATTAACATGTAACTTGCTTGTCAATTCCCGCCCACCCCAATTGGTGACACATTGTGGGTAGGACTGACCAGCAAGTTGCGTCAAATTCAATGTCATTTGAGTGTTCTAGAGTTTACAATCACTTTAAGCCAAGCTCACAACCTGGACAGATGACTAAACATGAACAAACTCTTGAAAACTCTCCTGATGTTTTAAGCATTACCACGGTTAGGAGGGACACACAGAGCCAACGCCCTCTCTATCTGTCCAGCATATCACTGCTACCTCAATCCTGGTAATGGTATGGAGTCCCTCTGTGCACTCAACATGGACTCCATGCGTGCACTTGATTTAACTTAAAGTGGATGTAAACCCAATTCATGAAATTTGAGCTGGGCACATATATCTGCAGTGTTTTATTGCCTCTCTTCAAAGCACTAACTTCTGCAGTGTTTTATTGCCTCTCTTCAAAGTCCCGTAACTGTTTCTTGTTCAGTTCTTCTGTTATTGGCCTGACAAGTTCTCCGTCACATATGATAAAAGCAGCCGGAGTTTTGTGTTGGGAAGGGAGCAATAAATAGATTAGCAGTTCCCTGAACTAAACAAAGAAGAGAACTGAGAGTCTCTACCTATGAGGAGAGGGGGGTGTGTGTCTTTCCTCCAATCAGCTGTCTTGGCTGTATGCCCAGGCTTCATGCAATTCCAATCAGGAAGAGAAAAAATCCTAACACGAAAAGCACTTTCTAAAGGATATATACAGCAGATATTCATGTAATAATTACAGTATTTCACAAAAGTGAATACACCCCTCTCATTTTTGTAAATATTTTATTATATCTTTTCATGTGACAACACTGAAGAAATGACACTTTGCTACAAAGTAAAGTAGTGAGTGTACAGCTTGTATATCCTTTAGATTGTAAGCTCTACGAGCAGGGCCCTCCTATTCCTTCTGTATTGAACTGTATTGTAATTGTACTGTGTCCCTTCTTTATTGTAAAGCGCTGCGCAAACTGTTGGCGCTATATAAATCCTGTATAATAATAATAATAATAACAGCGTACATTTTTTGTCCCCTCAAAATAACTCAACACGCAGCCATTAATGTCTAAACCGCAAGCAACAAAAGTGAGTACACCCCTGAGTGAAAATGTCCAAATTGGGCCTAAAGTGTCAATATTTTTTGTGGCCACCAATATTTTCCAGCACTGCCTTAACCCTCTTGGGCATGGAGTTCACCAGAGCTTCACAGGTTGCTACTGGAGTCCTCTTCCACTCCTCCATGATAACATCACAGGACTGGTGGATGTTAGAGACCTTGTGCTCCTCCCCCTTCCATTTGAGGATGCCCCACAGATGCTCAATAGGGTAAGGCAGTGGTCGTCTTGGAGGTGTTTGGGGTCAATATCATGTTGGAATACTGTCCTATGGCCAGTCTCTGAAGGGAGCAGATCATGCTCTGCTTCATTATGTCACAGTACATGTTGGCATTCATGGTTCCCTCAATGAACTGTAGCTCCCCAGTGCCGGCAGCACTCATGCAGCCCCAGACCATAACACTCCCACCACCATGCTTGACTGTAGACAAGACACACTTGTCTTTGTACTCCTCACCTGGTTGCCGCCACATGCGCTTGATACCATCTGAACCAAATAAGTTTATCTTGGTCTCATCAGACCACAGGACATGGTTCCAGTAATTCATGTCCTTAGTCTGTTTGTTTTCAGCAAACTGTTTGCGGGCTTTCTTGTGCATAATCTTTAGAAGAGGCTTCCTTCTGGGATGACAGCCATGCAGACCAATTTGATGCAGTGTGCGGCATATGGTCTGAGCACTGACAGGCTGCCCCCCACCCCTTCAACCTCTGCAGCAATGCTGGCAGCACTCATACGTCTATTTCCCAAAGACAACCTCTGGATATGATGCTGAGCACATGCACTCAACTTCTTTGGTCAACCATGGCAAGACCTGTTCTGAGTGGAACCTGTCCTGTTAAACCACTGTATGGTCTTGGCCACCGTGCTGCAGCTCAGTTTCATGGTCTTGGCAATCTTCTTATAGCCTAGGCCATCTTTATGTAGACCAACAATTCTTTTTTTCAGATCCTCAGAGACTTATTTGCCATGAGGTGCCATGTTGAACTTCCATTGACCAGTATGAGAGAGTGAGAGCGATAAAACCAAATTTAACACACCTGCTCCCTATTCACACCTGAGACCTTGTAACACTAATGAGTCACATGACACCAGGGAGGAAAAATGGTTAATTGGGCCCAGTTTGAACATTTTCTCTTAATTGTGTACTCACTTTTGTTGCCAGCGGTTTAGACATTAATGGCTGTGTGTTGAGTTATTTTGAGAGGACAGCAAATTGACACTGTTATACAAGCTGTACAGTCACTACTTTACACTGTAGCAAAGTGTCATTTCTTCAGTGTTGTCACATGAAAATATATGATGAAATATTTACAAATATGTGAGGGGTGTACTCACTTTTGTGAGATACTGTACATTGCACCCCTTTAAGTAACTCAGACCAGGCAAGGGCAAAATTTCAAAAAGCATTACTGAAGAGCAAAGTAACATGAAGACAATCACAGGTAACAGTTTGGAATAAAGTGCAGACATTCCTCTAGCATCCCTAGTCCCTAACTACAGGCGTGTGGCTGCCCCAACATGCCTACTTTGTTTAAGTCCATAATTGGAAGAGCTCATAGTGGGTTAAACCCACTGGGGGTTAAACCCACAGTGGCGTATCATCCATGGGTGCAGGGTGTTCACTGAGGGGGGGCCCACTGTTATCTACCCTGCACAAATGGATGATTGTCCCTTGAAAGTTGAGGATGATCGGTGCGACTGAGTTCCCACACTGGATCCATTCCCAGGACAGATACCTGACGGCAGATACCTGATGGGACAAGGTCATCCAGCGCCCTAGGCAAAGATGACAAACTGCGCCCCCCCATGTGTACTCAGAATTCGCATCTTGGTCTCAGTGTGGCACCCGCTGGGAATGCAGTTTCTCTGTCTTTTCCTCTCCAATCATACGATAAGTCGCATGACAAGGGGAGACAAGGAGAAGGCAGTCTGCTCTCACTCCCCAGTGGCGTGGAGGTGTGTTTTCAGCAGGCGTTCTCACTGCAACTGTGTGCATAGCATGCAGTTGTGGGGAGGTTGTAGTGTGGCTCCATTCACGTGGTAGTGGGTCCTGAAAGTGACAAGGGTTATAATTCCTGCTGCAACTGCAAATCAAAATATTGCAGCAGTGGCATCTGTACACCTCCAGTTGCTGCCTCTTCAGCTTAAATGGGGGGAGGTATAGGGAGGGGTAAAATGAGGCTCAGCAGCATGTTTTATTGCCCCCAACTGCGAGTGTAAACTAGCCCAAGGCTAGTGTAGCACCCCCTGGTAAGTGGGAGCTAGTGTGGATAGATTTTTGGTAGGTGAGGAAAATTTAATCAGGACTGACTGGTGTGCAGGCCTGATTGTTTTTGTTTCTGGGCTGGGAGTGGCTCAGGTAGGACTGAGTGTTTCATGGATGAGGTCACCGGGAACTCCCATTTATTTCCAGAAGCTGGTGAAAGGTTTCTGGGCAGAGAGCTTGGTGAGAGGTGTAGCCATCTAGAGTGTTCTAGGGAGCCCTGATCAATCCTCAATCTGGATTGACAGGGGGCAGGTCTCCTTAAATACTCTGAGTCAGCCCAATCGGGGAGGAGTTCGGGTGGAAGAGCTTGAATGTAGCTGAGGTTGCAGAGGCCTCACCCGCAGCCCCCAGTCTGGGAAGGGGGGTGACCTGGAGGCCTGGGCTCGGGTGCACCCAGGAGGAAAGGGAGATCCTGGAGCAGCACAAGGGAGCAGGAGAGCAAAAGACAGTACTACTGGAGAAGCTCAGCAAGGAGTCCACCGGGTGGTCGGTGAGTGGCACGCACCCTGGGAAGCTGTAGAGGCACGACTCGAAGAGGTCATCATGACAGAAAACGAGAGGACGAGGGAACACGACGAGGTCCTAGAGGGAAAGGAGGACCCACGTGGGCTCGGGTCCGGAGGTCCAGTGGGGGGAAGGGTCTGACCCCCGACGCCCACTCCGGAGACGTTGGAGTCGATGTAAGTTCGAGAAGGTGGGCTTGAGGAGGGGCTAACCCGACTGAGTCTCATAAATTCCTCTGGACGGGGGACAGTTAGGTCTAACTCCTAACTAGTCCCGAGGGATCTTGTGAGATCTACCGATGTGGAGAGTGGTTCGAGAGACGGG
>BLSH010022043.1:1245729-1272116 GCA_018402905.1 Glandirana rugosa
TCTGATCAGTGCTTTCAGGCAATGGCTGAGAGCGCTGACCTGTGTGTTCTGGCGGGGGCGTCCTCCTGTGAGAACACAATAGCTCAGTGGTGAGATTGCTGTACTAACATCGCACCTCAACCCGATAGAACACCTTTGGGATGAATTAGAGCGGAGACTGAGAGCCAGGCCTTCAAGTCCACATCAGTCCCTGACTTCACAAATGTGCTTCTGGAAGAATGGTCAAACATTCCCATAGACACACTCCTAAACCTTGTGCACAGCCTTCCCAGAAGAGTTGAAGCTGTTATAGCTGCAAAGGGCGGGCCAACTCAATATTGAACCCTACGGACTAAGACTGGGATGCCATTGAGGTTCATGTGCGTGTAATGGCAGGTGTACCAATACTTTTGACAATATAGTGTGTGTGTATATACAATTTTGTCAGCCTTCAAATTTTCTCAGAACAAGCAAGGAATTACAAGACATCGTACCTGCACTGATTCACTTAGGGAAGACGCGGGGCTGGCTAAGGCCGCTAACACAGCTGTAGTAGTGGTGCCAATATTAGATCCAAGGAACAGAGGATAGGCTCTTTTCATGCTGATGACACCAACGCCTGCAAAAAATAGACAGTTATAAAATATTTCCTAGACAATTGTACCTATTAAATGTAAGTTTAGCAACATAAATACATTTGCAGTTGACACAGTCAAGGTGCAAGTAACATTATTATGATGGAGGTAAGTTTATAGACTTAGACTTCAGTATTGTCAGGCAGGTAAGTCCACCATTGCCTCTGTACATAAATGCATATAAATATATATATAAAAATATATAACAGAACTCCCAAGTTGGGTCTTGAATGAGAAATATGTGACTTCATTGTTTGGGTTGTGGTCCCTTTAATGGGGACGATAAAAAAGAGAGTGTAGAGTACTTAGAGATCCTCACCTTTGTGGGGTGAAGGATTTCAAGGTAGGCTGGTTTCACATGGGCTTTCCAATCAGGTCCGCCTGTCAGTTTTTCAGGTGGACCTGATCGGACCATCCAGTCTCCTCTATGGAGCGCTGCCATCCGATCCAATCCTGTCTGCCAAAAACAGCAGATCGGATCGGATGACAGTTGGATGGAAATGGACAGGTTGTCTGTTTACATCTGATTGCCCCATAGAGGAGAGAGGCTGTGCCTGCCATGCTGAGTGGACACGGACCTGTCATCCGCCTCCTTAGTGGGGAGATTCCTTGCTGAGAAGGTGGATGCGGCCTGACATGCCCATGTGAAACCAGTCATAGGTGTACGTTTATAAAGCAGTGTAAAAAATCCACTGCACAGTTCTCCGGCATTCACAGAGGAGATCGTTCTCCCCTGTGTGCCTGCTTATAAAGGTGTGTAGATCCCTTCACAGTTGGTGAAGTGAAGTGATCTACAAACGCTTTAAACTGTGGAGAACGCCCTGATCTTGTGAGACATAACGAGATTACGGCACCGAAATTCACAGAAACTCAGAGATGTCCATTTATTAAGCAGTGATAAATTATCACCGCTCAGTAACGGACATCTCCGAGGAGCCCGCCCAAACAGTAAATAAAATTATTAGCCCCCCTACACTATATATGTATATATAAGCACATACACACCTTATATATACATATATATACACATACATTATATATACACGTATATACACACATACATCATATATATGTATGTACATATATACACATATACAGGGCAGGGGGACATGGCTAAAGTGTTGGGGGGTCTGAACAAGGCAGAAGGAAGTCTCTAATCTTCCTCCTTCCCCGGGATTCCCTCTTCACCCCCCCAATTCTCCACCTCTGAGCTGGTGAATCTGGGAGGGTGAATTCTGCCCGAGATCACCAGTGAAGTGCAGTGATCACTGCTTTATAAACTGCCCATTTCTGTGTCAGTGAATGACAGTTGGAGATGTGCAGAGATAATCGGTGAAGAACAGCTTCTCTCCCGATTATCTCTGCTTTATAAACCGAAAATGAGCTGTGATCAGCCGTGATCCTTGGGATCACGGCTGATCACAGTTTTATAAAAGGACACCACAGTCTGTTGAGAAAGGGGAAGGCTGATTAGCAATCTTCCCAGGTTGTTAAAGTGATTGTAAACGATCACCTTGTAAACCCAACCATTCTGTTTAAATTTGTGTATACATATAAAAACATTATAAATACCTTTTTTGTCCTTTCTTATAAGTGATCACATCCCCTCTGTTCTCAGCTGCATAAGAGCGTGAAGGATGAGGAGCAGCAGCACACTGAGCTTCCCAGTGAAAGGCTGTGCAGGGGGGATGTGTCAGGGCAAGTCTGATCATTGGAGACTGAGTTCCCAGCATAGCTAAAGAACTGACAATGGCGTGTTATCCTGCCTAGTGTGGTCAGTTTTTAGTAGGAAAGCAGGGGGCCTGGCAGGAACACCAGGGATTTCACACAAAGGAAGCAATACAAAGAGAACAGGATACTTTGTCATACAAGTACATGGCACAGCAGGTGCATATCAGGAATATAAAATGTTGGGTTTACATATTCTTTAAGTCCTGGAATTCAAAGGCTGAAGATATCTTAGTGGCTTAGTGACTATGGGTACTTTGGCCCTGAAAGGGGTTACCCACCTGTGAGAAAGGGCTGAAAAGGGCACAAATCAGCCAGCAGGTGTCCATGAGGTGTTGTGTGAAACAAAACACAGTTGTGAGAGAGCTGTGGACTGTAATGGTCTTCTAAATGGACCCTTGAAGCAAGCGGGAACTTTACACCCTGTTGTGGGACAGACTTATTATGTCGGTGAGCCAAATCTTTGTTTTTGTACCAGAAGTTGCCACTTGGAAAATAAAGTCTGTTTGGTTTTACAAACACAACTGGCTAGTGATCTGGACTCCCCAAATATCACAATATATATCACAGCCCTGTGCCCTGTGAGTGGCTGTATGGGGCTGTCTAATGACAGCCCCATGCAGCACTGATTCAATGGCAGCGATGCAGCAAGATCCCACAAGCTTATCACTCTGGCGTTCCTGGAAACCTTGAACCCTGATCCTTTACAAGGAGCTGGGGCAAAGAGCGAGTGAGAGCTCTCTGAATTGGTAGCAGAAGAAAAGTTTCATTTGACAGCCCCATACACCTGCATGGCTGCTGTGTTGCCATTGTGACAGTGCACCCAGTGAACCCTGTCACAGTGGTGAATAGAGTTGGGTCGAACCCCCCCTTCCCTGTTTGGTTTGCACCAGAAATGTAAAAAGTTCAGACCTGAACCACGAACCCTATTAAAGTCTATGGGATCCGAACTTGAAAAATCAAAAGTCCCCATTTTGAAGGCTTATATGCAAGTTATTGGACAAAAAAAGGCTATAGGGGCCCGGGTACTGCCCCGGGGACATGTATCAATGCAATTTTTTTTTTAAAAAAAGATAATTTTTACAGGAGCAGTGATTTTAATGATGCTTAAAGTGAAAAAATAAAAATGCCTTCAAATATAGTACCACATGGAAAAGTGTTATGGTCAGATGGGACTAAAATTGAATTATTTGGCCTCAACACAAACAATATGTCTGCTGGAAATCCAATACAGCTCACCGTCCAAATAACACAATTCCTACAGTACAGCATGAAGGGGGTAATATCCTGTTATGGGGGTGATTCTCTGAAGCAGGGGCTGGAGCACTTGTCAGGATAGAAGGATAAATGGATGGGGCAAAATACCTCATATTCTTGAGGAAAATCTACTGCCCTCTGCCAGAAAGTTGTCAATGGGAAAAAGGTTTATCTGACAACACTGACAATGACCCAAAGCACGCAGCAACAATGTCCACACCATGGTTGAGCGCCAACATAAAGTGGTTGTCAACCCGTGACAACCACTTTAACCTACAGGTAAGCCTAGAATAAGGCTTACCTGTAGGTGCTCTGCATATCTCCCAAACCTGCAGGGTTCAGGAGATATGCAGTGTTCTGCATGTGCCAACATGATTTCGGCACATGCGCAGTGAAGAAACGGCCTCTGTGCCGTTTCTCCACTGACACTGTGCCATGTCACGTGTCTCCAGCCAGTCACAGAGCCGGAGATCGCGGGCCTGGATAAATGCGGTCTGGAGAGGGGACATTGCTGGACATCGCTGGCTTCCAATGCAGGTAATGGCACATAATGGGCTACTATGCGATGCATGGTAGCCCATTATGCTTTTACATTCCAGGGTAACATAGAGGAAGTAAACCCCATCAGGGTTTACTTTCTCTTTAAACCCCATTGAAAATCTGTGATATGACTTGAAGACTGCAATCCACAAACGGTCACCATTAAATCTAACTGAACTTGAGCAATTCTGCAAAGAAGAGTGGGCAAACATTGCAAAGTTTAGATGTGCAAAGTTAGTAAAGACAAATTCCAACAGACTGAAGGCTGTAATTAAAGCAAAAGGTGGTTCAACAAAATACTGACATAAGGGGGTGATCCTTTTTCCAACTCAGTGATTCTGTTTTTTATTTCTTTTTTTTTCTGACATGTTGGTGTTATATCTTTTACTTGGATGTTATAAGTTGACACTAGTAAATACAGCTGGATAAAACAAAAACGGTGTCTGTCTTCATTTCAGGCTGCAAAGCAACAAAATGTGATTATTTTAAAGGGGGTGATTATTTCCTATACCTATTATTTCCTATACTTTTATTTTGTATACTTTTTGTAATAAAATAATTTAAAGCAGAGTTCCACCCAAAAGTGGAACTTCCGCTTTAAGGGAAGGTGACCCTCTGACATGCCACAATTGGCATGTCATTTTTTTTTGGGGGGGTTTTCACAGGGTCCCAGGTCCACTTCCTCTCCTAGAGCCACGGCTCCGGAAGGAAGTTCACCTTCCCCCCTCCCTCTCGGCGATCTTCTGGTACACGTCACAGGTCCCAGAAGATACGCCAGCCATTCACAAGGCACAGCGCTGCATGCGCAGTGCGCACCCGGCTTTGATGCCAAAGCCAGGTGCCCACACTTGTGATGCCAGCACCCCCAAGGGGAGGGGGCAAAGAGCGAGCCCTCGGACGACCGCATTGCTGGAGTGTGGGACAGGTGAGTGTCCGATTGTTAAAAGTCAGCAGCTACACTTTTTGTAGCTGCTGACTTTTAACTGGGTGGAACTCTGCTTTATTTCACACAGAGATAAAAAAATTATATCCAACAAAGTATATGACATGAAAATGTAAACCCAAATTTTATCTTTAGATATACTTTAGACCAGGTCTGAAATAGCATTAACATTCATGGTGTCAACCCTTAGTGGTAGAACAGCATTATTGGCACTTTTGGTAGAAGCGATTAAAGTGTTACTAAACCCAGTAATATGAAAATAGTTCATCTGCCCGCCCACAGCTTATAAATCTTTTTACATTAAAATACTACCACTATATACCTTTTGGGATGATCTGTATACCATGGTTTCCTGATAACCTGCACAGTTTGTCTAGTGCTGAGTTTTCAGGTAGGAGGAGATTTCCACTACAGCCTGTATACATGCCCATATGTGTGATGTCAATATCATGTGACCTGTACAGTTCAACTGAAACAGGAAATGTTCTATCCAGCATAAGAGACCAAACTGAGCATGTGCAGCTTTACCACCCTGCTGTGTATTATATGGACTTGCTCAGATTGACATTACAGGAGGGAAGAATCTATTCATACAGGATAAAACAGCCTTTTTTTACACAATGCTGAGGATTAACCCCCTTAGGTTCCACAGTGAATATAACAAGCATGCTATGTTGCATATACAGACTAATTTTACTGTTGTGGGTTTAGTAACACTTTAAAGCGGAGTTCCACCCAGAATTTTTTTTTTGGCATTCACTCTTTTAATACGAAATAGATGTAACCTATTGTTTCCTTACTTTCAAACCGCCTTGTAATTACATGTATTTCTTACTCACAATTTCGTTTCTCTCACTGCTGGACTTTTCCATTTTTGGTGAGGGCATCTGAAGCCCATCCATAGTCTCCTGGCATCTCTTCCTGAAAGAAATGCATGGTGGGTAACCATCATGCACTCCTCGATCTCAGTCCGCCCTAAATTGCGTCATTTCCTGTCTGGAAATAACATGATTTTACAGTACAGGGAAGCCCACTGACTCCTGGGAAATTATGATTCGCGTCTCCCAGGAGGCCAGGCGAAGCAGGAAGTGAGGAGAAGGGCCTTGGACCTAAAAGGGGCAGATTACAAAGACCACCTAGCAACAAGCGACTTAGGGTGAGTATAACATTTTTTTTTCCTTCAAAGGTCTATATAGGCAAAGGATTTGAATGATGTAAAAAAAAAAAAATCTGGATGGAACTCTGCTTTAAGCTGATACATTCTGTAAATTGCATTCCAGCATTTTAAAGGAATACTTGAACAAGTACAAAAGCTCAGAAGGATAAATGTCTCAATGAAAACAACTCACCCATCAGAGGTACGATAGCGGCAGTAAACACAGAACTACTCTGGACCACGAATGTCATTATAGCACCAATGAGGATTGCCAAATATCCAGTGAGCCAACTGAATGGGAAAGGGAAGTCTGTGTGCACATAATTCATAATTATATTTATGTTTAAATAAACACATGAACATTAAGCTGCATTATAAAGTTATTGGTATTTTAATAAGTTAATGTGATAGATTTAAGTGATATTTTGAAGTAAATTATAACATTGTGTTTAACATTTTTTTATTTTTTATTGTGCAATGCTTTTCATTTGCCTGTAGATGTTTTTATTTAGTTATGAAACAGATCTTAGCAGCACAATAAAATGGTGACATCTTAAAGTGGAAGTAAAGTTCACTTTTTAACTTGTACCTACAGGTAAACCTATAATAAGGCTTACCTGTAGGTACAGTGAAAATCTCTTAAACATAGGCGTGTGCACATAGGGTGGCCTGGGCACACCCTAATCACCCTGTACTGTGCAGATTCCCCCTGCTGCCTGACTGGGGAAACTCTGTCCTGAGTCTCTTTCTCTGTCTCAAAAGTGAGACATCAGGGGTCTGCTTAGACCCCTGATATTTCACCAAAGGCCCCCAGCATGGCTCCTAAATAAAATTGTAAAAAAAAAAATAAAATATAATGTTGTAAAAAATAATACAAAAATAAATAAAATAAAATAAAAATAAACTACTGACACCTATCTCTGCCCTACTGACACTGTCCTCTGCCCTTATGGCATATATACACACACACACACACACACTCAGGTTTGTTTGCGCTTTGTGGTGCACACCCTAATGCAGTGGTTCTCAACTCCGGTCCTCGGGCCCCCCCAACAGGCCAGGTTTGCAGGATAACTGAAATACATCACAGGTGATATAATTTGCTGCTCAGTGATTGCAGTATTCTAGTCTGCATCTCCCCAAGGTAATACTTAAAATCTGGCCTGTTGGGGGGGCCCGAGGACCGGAGTTGAGAACCACTGCCCTAATGCAATAGGCTGCGCACACCTATGCTCCTAAACATGCACTGTTTAGGATATATTCACACAGGATGCAGCCGGTGATGTCACTGGTGCATGCGCTCAAAAGGGAAGGCATACCTGTGCCTTCAGAGCTCCATGCCAGGCCTCCTGCGAGCATGCATGGGAGTAATGTCATCGCAGCCTGCCAGGCCTCCCGCGGGCATGCATGGGAGTAATGTCATCGCAGCCTGCCAGGCCTCCCGCGAGCATGCATGGGAGTAATGTCATCGCAGCCTGCCAGGTCTCCCGCGAGCATGTGTGGGAGTAATGTAATCGCAGCCTGCCAGGCCTCCCGCGGGCATGCATGGGAGTAATGTCATCGCAGCCTGCCAGGCCTCCCGCGAGCATGCATGGGAGTAATGTCATCGCAGCCTGCCAGGCCTCCCGCGAGCATGCGTGGGAGTAATGTAATCGCAGCCTGCCAGGCCTCCCGCGGGCATGCATGGGAGTAATGTCATCGCAGCTTGCCAGGCCTCCCACGAGCATGCATGGGAGTAATGTCATCGCAGCCTACTAGGCCTCCCACGAGCATGCGTGGGAGTAATGTCATCGCAGCCTGCCGGGCCTCCCACGGGCATGCATGGGAGTAATGTCATCGCAGCAGTGCCACTTATCAGTGCAGTCACACCAGTGCCGCTTATCAGTGCTCATCAGTGCGGTCACACCATGCCGCTTATCAGTGCCCATCAGTGTGGTCACACTGTGCCCACCAGTGCTATTTATCATTGCCCATCAGTGCGGTCACACTGTGCCCACCAGTGCAGTCTTATCAGTGTCCATCAGTGCAGAGACCCTGTGCCCATCAGTGCGGTGACACCGTGCCCACCAGTGCCGTTTATCAGTTTTCATCAATGTGGTGACACTGTGCCCACCAGTGCCGCTTATCAGTGGCCATTAGCACGGTGACACTGTGCCCACCAGTGCCGCTTATCAGTGCCCATCAGTGCAGAAACATTGTGCCCACCAGTGCCGCTTATCAGTGCCCATCAGTGCGGTGACACCGTGCCCATCAGCGCCATCTCTCATCAATGATAGAGCACAGATCTCCTGCTATGACATGCCTGGTATTCCTAGAATGTCTGGCATGCTTGCTATGTGAACACCGCTCTGTAACTTTCTCCTGTCATAGCTGCATTGTGATATACAGCACAGAGCGCACTGTTCTGATACGGCTATGACAGGAGAAAGTTACAGAGCGGTGTTCACATAGGCGTTGTTGGCAGAGAGGAGGGGGGAGGAGGAAACCACCTCTATGGGCAGCACAGACCTGAGGCTGTGAGACCCCCTCTGCCCACTACAGCCCAGCAAGCGGAAATAGAAATGCCTGCTGGCTTTTTGAATTCTACAGGAAGGTGGGTACAAGACCGCTGGCTGAGGATACAGGACGGAGAAAGGCCAGCGGTCTTGCAAACAGGAAATCACAGGGGAGTAATGTTTTTTTTAATACGTTCAGCAGGTTACTACAGATGAACTACAGAGCTCAGCAGAAGATTGATGGCATAGTTGGTGAAGGTAGGAGATCAGCAACAAGGACATAGAAAACATTTTTTTCCCGGAGTTCTTCTTTAAGCAATATTTAATTTCATCATCGGTTTGGTGGCCGGAATAGTTGATTATTACCTCTCCATACAAAGCTGCCTCCAATAGCACATTCTAGCAATAGTTTTTAACTCTATTAATCACATAACACAATAGACCAAGTGTGTAGAAAATGGATAACATCAATATGATGGCAACATGATGTCTACATACAGGGCTGGTGCAAGGATTTTTGACACCCTAGGTGAAACCTAATGTTGCTGCCCCCTTGGCTCCTCCCCTGACTCCACCCCCTTTCCCCTGCCCAGCCTGATCAGCGCCAATGAATTGCAGCCTGACCAGCGCCGATCAAATGCAGCATCACCAGTGCCCATCAAATACAGCTTCACCAGCGCCAATCAATACAGCCTCACCTGTGCCCATCATATACAGCTTCACCAGCTCCAATCGATACAGTCTCACCATCAAACACAGCTTCACCTGTGCCCATCAAATACAGCCTCACGGGGTGGGGGCAGAGGGGGGGTATTTGGCAGATCAGTCACTATTTCTATACACATTTGCAAATGGCACGTGATAATACAATCTCATTATCTCAGTCAGACAGTGTCAGTTTTTACATGAATCAATGCAGAACAGCCAGTGACAGATCAACAGTGGCCAGGCACCCCTAGGCGGCAGTGCACCCTAGGCGGCCACCTACTCCGCCTAGTGGTAGAGCCGGCTCTGTCTACATATGGCTGGTGTCAATGAAGGCTTAGTCTGCAGCCTAGGAAAGTGGCCATTGCTAATTATTTAAGCATAGTTGCGATTCAAACTTTTTCACCTGCATTAATGATCTTCTTGATGACTTGTGCAATCTGACCCTTCAGGACAGAGTTAAGAATTTTGACGATGAGGATGAGGCACGTGCAAAGCACCAACAATGATGCGGTCAGGAGGATGAAACCCACTGCTATGTCCGGGAGATTGATGTGTGCAAAAATATGAATGCCTGGTTGAAGAAAAAAAGATTAGTCATCGATATACACGAAGGTAGCACTAACATGATATACTTTGTGCCCCGTGCAAGCCTCATTCACTCTTTTGATGACCATGTAGTACAAAGCCTACATTTTCTAGGTTATTTGCACAGAGCAGATTGTAAACGTCTGGGTATTCCTTCACACTACAAACATTTGCTCCATTTGGAAGTAATATTTACATTTTCATAAAATGGTGCCTCTAAGGGTCAAAAACATCAGCTGTACTGATGTATATAGGGTTATCTTACAAAATGGCTTTTCTTACTGTTCGCTGTTCACCTTAAGGGAAAACAATATTGAGGTAATCTGTTAAAACATTGTCTGGATTTGCCTCATAAGCTTTACCTTCTATTTAAAATAACTATCCTGATTCCATCTATTAGTGATATCATGATAATGATACATGTAATCAATACCTGTAATTCATCACAGAAATTCTTACACATCATTGTTAGGCTTTATGAACATAAACGCTGTATGCTCAGACATAAAATCCCTGGCTCTTTCTTGTGCTAGGGGTGCCACACATGCTGTGTCCAGTCGCCAGTACAAGTGAATGGCTGTACGCAACCATGGTCGGGTAAACAGCAATGGCTTCTGCATCAATATTCACCCATGGATGCGTGTACAGCACTTCCCCACAAAAAAAAGTGGTGAAAGTGGCATGGTTGTGTACAGCTATTCACTTGCATTGGTGTCTGTTTGCCGCATGTGCAGTTCCTTGGGTGTGAGTAAACACTAGGGATTTTATGCTTCAGCACACAGGAACTGCTAAGTGTCCACGTGCATAATACCTTATTCTTTACTGTCTATATAAGCTTTGGGGCATTTTCTAGCAACCAGAAGGCTCTGATCTCACACTTACATCTATTTATGTTTTCTTCTACTATGGTGTTAATTTCTACAAAAGTTCCAGATGCGTTGGTCATGCAGGAAACTGCGCTGCAGTCAGTCAGGTTATTAACTGGGAAGTGTTCGGTCACCTTGAAAATTTGAAATAAAGAAAATAATTTGTTGAAGTTTTTTTTTTCCTCCAAGTCTACACAAACATACTTTCCAACAATACCATTAAAGTGGTTGTAAACCTCAGACCTGAAATATGAACAAAGCATATCCTACTGTAGCATGTACTTGTCTCAATCCAGAGCTCTAAGTGTAATTTCTGTCTGCTGCCTCATTCATCTGTTGTCTGTATGAGTCACTTCTGACAAATTTTCCTGACACCAAGAGAAAAATGGTAACAGGGGAGGGAGCTCCAGCTGATTGACAGTCTCAGCTCTGTCCCTGTGTGCTTTGTGGGAGGGGATGTTGGTCTTCCTCTTCCAATCAGCTCTCAGAGCACTCTTCACTGAGCTCTGCAGAGTGTGACTTCAGCTCTCCTCCCCCTTTTTTCTAACTGCTCAAACTTTGAATGGATGTAGAGAAGAGAAGTTTGAAGATAAACAGGTACAACCTATGAAGGAGAATTTGTTTCATCTGTGTACCACCTGAGGCCAGTCACTTCAGTGGATATATGTAAGGGTTTACAATTGGTTTAAAGATCAATATGTGTGCAAGATCTACTAAACCTGCTTGGTCCTCCTCTGCAATATTCGATACATACAATATCACCATAATGTGGACTGTGAACAGTTGTGATTTAAGAAAGAGGGCAGCTTTGCTTTTTAGTCAAAAAAACTGTGGAATTGGACACTTACATTTTTCTTTTCTATGTCACACCATCTCTTGATCAGACTTTTATTTGCGCTTTCTGGATCACCAATAGCATTTCCAGTGATTACAGAACTGTCCAACTAGAGGGCATCAATAGGAATGTTGAATTCAGATAGTGTGGTTCATATATGCTCACACAGCAAAGATAGATAGATAGATAGATAGATAGATAGATAGATAGATAGATAGATAGATAGATAGATAGATAGATAGATAGATAGATAGATGGTAGTACATCTCTCACCTTGATAATGAGATCGGTGAAGGGCTTGGTGATGACTTTCAGGATATCTGGGGCTTGGCCTCCAGCATGGATGTTGAAGCTTTTGATGATGGCTTGGGACAGGTAAAAGAGGTAGCCTGTTCCCAGCTCAATAGGAAGTAGTACAATCACTGTCAACCAGTTAAACATTCCATGCACAGCTGAACCACCAAAGGCCCTACAACCAATCAATTCAAATTGTTACACAGATGCTACTCCAGTTATCCAACATTTTAACATTTTATACATTCAGCTTTGTACCTAAAAAGAAGAATATGTCTATTAGCTCCCTATAACTTTGTGTATCACAGTGTAATTGTAAAATCCCATCTTTAGCATCTTGTCAGATTTTGCTCCATCAGGTGAAAATATTGTCTAAGGTGCTGATCTACAAGTTTGGAACATAGTAGAACCAGCCACAAAGATTTATTTAGTGTATCTGGAAAATGTAATGAATTTTACCTTCGAAACTCATTACGATCTCCTGACTGTGCCAAGGACACTAATGTGCTGGTCACTGACGTTCCAACATTCACTCCCATAATAATGGGTATAGACGCCTTTACATTTAGTACTGCAGGAGAGAAGAAGACATTAATTTTGCACATAGAAGCAAAATACCATGAAAATTGGGAAACCAAACAATCCTGTTATGAAAAAAATATGGGAGCTGCCACGGCAAAATGTGACCTATACTTACCTATGAGTATTGATCTTGTACTATGGCTTATTGACCTACTAAAAATGACTACTGCCCCTAAAAGAAAGCTCAAAATGGTGGTTCCAATGTTTTATATCTATCAGGTTCCCTGTAAACTGTCTAAAGATAAAGGATATGTATTCATGATTTCACCATTACAAGATCTTTTTTTGACTAGCTTTTCTTTGAGAGCAGTCATCTGTGAATATCTTCATGTATCTAGGACATCCTTAGCTTTGTTTGATGTTTATCATCTAATGTTAAGGGTATCTTCCCTTAAAATATTCTTTAGCATTTTATGGACTATATGCCAAACTTTTACTTCTCTCCCTAACCTCTAGGCAAACTTTCTGTTTCAGCTGGAGGACTGCCTTGTTCTTATATTCCAATGGAGGATCCTCTAGAAGGCCGGTAATACAGAAAACCTTCAAGAGTGCTTTTGTGTTACTTACTCTCGAGTGGGGTCTTCGAATTTACATAAAGTTTGTAGAATTTAGTAGTGCAGGAGGTCTGTGTCCTCATTGAGGCAGCTTCTCTGCATTTTCTGTTCCCAATGACACCACTAGAAGCTGAAATCCCCCCCACCCCTCTTAATGTCCCGTCTGGTGAAATGCCATCTTTGACAGTTATCACCTAAACATTTATCCAAATGGGAACAATAGGCACTCCCTCTCACTTTTTCTCCCTGTAACAACATTTGCCAGTAAATTTGATCTTCAGGACAGGGAACGGGCATCAGTAAACACCTGACAGTCATAATCCTCACTATCAAAAATGAAAAAAAAAGTTTTGAGGCTTAAGTTATACTTTAAGTTGGAATAGTGGTAAAGATACTGACACTTAAAATATTGTTTTGCAGACCTTACAATAAGTAAATTCAAAACAATTATACATGATATAGCGGCTGATTGTTTTAGTCCTTTTTTGCCTCAGGTTTTGGGTATGTAATCTGTATAAATACTTACTTCCAGAAGACACCATGCTGACAATAATGGAAGATGAAGTACTTGAGCTTTGCACCAGAACCGTAACCAGGACACCAATGACCAGACCAGCAATTGGATTTGCGAGAATGTCATTGTCACTAAAAATATCACCGGTGAGTTTACCTGCAAAAAAAGTATAAAGTGGTTGAAAACTTAATATGTAGAGGTTGAGGCACCTTGTTGATGTAGATAATGATGATGCAAGACTGAACTGGCAGATCATCCCTATATAGGATATAGTGCACACTAAATGAATCACAGAACCATTGGATGCGAGTGTTAAAGTGAAACAAAGGGAATGGAGTTGCTTTTTGAAATCTACAGCAGCGTAATATCACTAGCACCTCAACATATTTGGTAACATTTCAACTTTTTTTAAAAATTGCACTAGTTCTCTCACTCTACTATTTTTCAAGTTCATAAACTTTAGAAAATGTCTGAATAAACAGTATAGTCCCCATAACACAGTAAAAAAACCATCACAAAAAAAAACGCAATCACTTTGCAGCTTTTTGTAGCCTTTAAGACTAGACTTTTTATTTTGGCCGGTTTACTTACTTCCAACTAGCTGGAAAGAAGAACTCAGAACATCCAAGGAGCAGATGAACAAATAGAGGAACCCTAGAAGTAGAAAACTTTTGACCAGCCCCATCACAACTCTTTTCACTCTCTCTTTATTGTTCATCTCTGCAGAGAAGATAAAAGAAATATTATATCACTCATTTAGTATTTTACGTATTTCTAAAGCCCAATCTGTTTTTTGGCTTGAGCATGAAAGGGGTAGAACCCCTCTTAGGGCTTTAATGTTGTCCCTGCTGTGAGGATTCACTCTCTTTATTTGTTCTGATCATCATTGTCACCAGGAGTATAAGTGAAGGGAACGTTAGAATTTCACAGTTTTAGTGGAACAGAAGGTAAGAGGAAATCTTTCCAAAGAAACACCTGTTCCAGTGGCAATAGTCTAATAGGGGACCCTCACTTTGGAGAGATTTCCTCTCAATTTCTGTTGTGTTTCTAGGATAGAAGGTGATTGGAAAACATTCCAAATTAAATACACAAAAAAACCACATGCATACAAACATTTAACAAGGGTTTTATTAATGTCCTTCTCTATCCGAAACTAAGAAAAGGTTTTAGATTTAGATAGTGTATACTTAATGTGAACTCGGCCAAATAAACTTTAAATAACCTCATTCAGAACCCACCTTTCCAGGAGGGACCGGATGGCTGAAGTTCAGGCAAGGCCCAGGGATCTTCATTTGCCTCTTCATAAGACAGATCGATAGACATTGTGTATGAGGTATCTATGGAAAGACATCATGATGCTAAAAGATTACATCTTCCAACATTTAGAAGTAATGGGGCTTGCTATTCAAAATATTGGAATGAAAATGGTTGCGTTGCATCCAGATTTTCTAGCACTGTTGGGCGGAATGATCTACTACCCAACAGTGTCTATAGAGTTTTGGCTGTGACCCCACTAAGAGGTGGTTGAGTGATACAGCATAGCAGGACCTGGAACATATGTAAAGGTAATTAATCACAGATAACAGCCCTTAGGCAGGATTGGTCCACCCTAGCCACTATCAGGAATGGGGTGGATGGATTGTGGGAGGAATAGTTACTCGCTGACATCAGGGCATGTTTCCTTTCCCCTATGCAGAAGCTTATTTTCCTCCCACTGACTAATAATTCCGGCACAGTCTTTCTCCTTCTAACTCTTCTCACACCAACACTCAAGCATTTTATCTTTGCATGGACTATCAATGTCATATAATTTTTCCCTAGTGTTAACCCCCTTTTACTTCTGATATTGACCACCAGGGCAATTTACATAGTCCTAAAAGCTGTACTGTAGATGCTAAGTTGTATGTTGCACACCTCTGACTCATGTATCCTATATTCTGTGCATTACATTGTCTCTAAAGCCTTCAATTCTATACTTTGTGTTGTACATTACAAAATCCTGACCATGGTACCCTAGCTATTTTGTATGTTACATACTCCCGATCCAAGCACTATATGAGGTATATTGTATATTAAATAGGCCTGACCCCTCCACTATATATGCTGTGTTGTATGATTATATAGTCCTGACCACTGCATTGTATATGGTATTTTGTATATTTCATACTCTTGCCTGAAGCACCACACAAGCTATGTTGTACATTACATACTGCTAACAGCTACAGTCTATATGCCATGTTGTATTACATACTCTTGACCTCTGTATTGTGTATTCTATGTTATAAACGGCATAGTGGTCTTAGTTTTTATGTCTAGATCTACCTCTATATCTATTTTCTGTAAGCAAAAAAACATATGAAATTGAATATGTTAATTAAAAAAAATAATATTAATCCTCTGTCTTGAGTTGTTTTCGTGTCTGTGAGATGCTCACTTGTGGCATAGTAATTAAGGAATATATTGTAGATACAAGTACTGCCGCGTATGCAGTGTATACTTTTTACAGCATACTGCACGCTCTGCATGAAGGCGTCCCTTTTCTCAAGTTCCAAAATAAAAAGGTATGAGAGAGCACTAAAGTAAATTGCACATACCTCTATTATGAGCCAGAAATTTGCATTTAAATTTCAACACTTGCATCCCCGAGCCCTGCTCTGTGTAGGCCCACTTGTTGGAAAAATCCCAAGGGACATCTTGGGGGCCAACAACAAATTTTGAACCTGTACAGGGCAGTCAGCAAAAGGCCTGCAAGGGTCTTGGGTTGACATTTTAAAGATGAAGATCCTTGGATTAGGAGAACAGAAGTAAGTGTCATGTTCTAGCACACGATCCTGAGATTTAGCTTTCTTGGCCTAATCTTTAAACAGGGCATATGGCTAAGAGTATATTAATGTTAGTGATTTAGTATTGTTCAGCCTTACCTGTTAGAGTCTCATCTAATGGAACCTTTACCGGCACGTCATCGATGCCCAGTTTAATGTCAGAGAGGGGTACCTGCGGGTTATTGCTGGTGAATGGCATGTTGGAGGCAATGCTCTCAGATGTTTTCTTATTGTTCCGGTGTTACACTGGAGGGAAGATAAAAATAACCTATTGATATGGAAATATCTTATGTAGTAAACACTCCCAACTGTCCCTGATTTTGAGGGACTGTCCCTCATTCAGAACAAAGTGCCTCTGTCCCTCTTTCCTCTTCATTTGTGCCTCATTTTGGTCTGATCTATAAAGTTGTATATAACGTGCACTACTTATCTATCAAAAAGTGTTTCCCAGTGCTAAAAGTTTCATCCAATTTCTAAATTGCTGCATTTGTAAATTCCAAAAGCCAGTATAAAGGAATAGTAGATGTAAAAGATTGTAAGCTCCTCGAGGGCAGGGACTGATGTGAATATACAATATATGCGTAAAGCACTGTGCAAATTGATGGCGCTATATAAGAACCTGAAATAAATAAATAAAAAAGCACTTGTGGGTTAACCAATCATTTTTTGAACAATTTTCCATTAAGGCAGGCATGGCAGCGGGTGTGTCCTATGCCTACATACTTTAGCTAATAGATGTCCCTCATTCCCATTTCACAAAGTTGGGAGGCATGTAAACAACTGTGAGAAGCCCATGATGCAATCTGTAAAAAAAAATAGTTGATTCACTGTATTCAGTGATATACTGTATTATGGCATCTGAGCGCATTGTTACAAGAAGATAAAAGAAATATGGACAATAGGATTTTGGCTAATGAAAGGTAATTTATAAGAGTATAGAGTTTATGGGTTAAAGCTGAACTCCAGGAATTATTTGTATTGCATACTTACATTGGTCCAGCTGGGCACAACATAAGTATACTTTGCTCATGCCTGATGGACAGCTGGGGAAGCTGGAAGTAGTTGGTGAGCCAATCTTTTGGGTCTTTCTCAGATTCTGGGTGAGAGGCTTCCCCACTTAAAACTGACCACAGGGGGTCACTCATTTGGCACCACCAACATTCCTATACAACTCCTTTCTTTTCCCAATGATTTTTTATAAAGGCGTTCTCTGATTGGATGAGGATGGGAGGAAGGGCAGTGATGTTACAATCTTCATCTTTTACAATTGAAGAACGCCTTGTATCCATTAAAAAAATGTTGTTCAATGAATGGCGGCAGTGCTGAACAAGTGACCCCCCCCCCCCCATAACCAGTGTGCAGTGGGGCAGCCTCACACTCAAACATATCAAAGGTAAGCAGCTGCAATGAGCGAGAATCATACATATAGTGTATAGTATGACAAATCAGAAGGAATCAGAATTATCACTGTGTCATAGTGAATGGTCTGTATGGGAATGGTCCACATTGTTTGGAAAAAACACTACATATTAAATGACTCTTTAATACTAATTCACTAAGTGAAACATGCCATACTGTGTGTATATATATATATAGTCACTGACCACTTTATGAGGTACACCTGTTCAATCGCTTGGTAACACAAATTGCTAATCAGCCAATCACATGGCAGCAACTCAATATATTTAGGCATCTAGACGTGGTGAAAACGACTTGCTGAAGTCCAAACTGAGCATCAGAATGGGGAAGAAAGGGGATTTAAGTGACTTTGAACGTGGCATGGTTGTTGTTGCCAGACGAGCAGGTCTGAGTATTTAAAAAACTGCTGATCTACTGGTATTTTCACACACAACCATCTCTAGGGTTTACAGAGAATGGTCCGAAAAAAGAAAATATCCAGTGAGCTGAAGTTGTGTGGACAAAAATGCAAAAAAGAATGGGCGGACTAGTTCGAGAAGATAGAAAGGCAACAGTAACTCAAATACTGTAACTACTCATTAAAACCAAGGTATGCAGAATACCATCTCCCAATGCACAACACATTGAACCTTGAAGCAAATGGGCTACAGCAGCAGAAGACCACACCGGGTGCCACTCCTGTGAGCTACGAACAGGAAACTGAGGGTACAATTCACACAGGCTCACCAAAATTGGACAACAGAAGACTAGAAAAACTTTGCCTGGCCTGATGAGTCTCAATTTCAGCTGCGGCATTCAGATGGTGGGGTCAGAATTTGACGTAAACAACATGAAAGCATGGATCCATCCTGCCTTGTATCAATGGTTCAGGCTGGTGGTGGTGGTGTAATGGTGGGGGGGATATTTTCTTGGCACACTTTGGGCCCCTTAGTACCAACTGAGCATTGTTTAAACACCACAGCTTACCTTGTTGCTGAACATGTCCACCCCTTTATGACTACAGTGTCCCCATCTTCTGATGGCTCCTTCCAGCAGGATAATGCACCATGTCACAAAGCTCAAATAATTTCACCACTGGTTTTCTGAACATGACAATGAGGTCACTGCACTCCAATGGCCTCCACAGTCACCAGATCTCATCTAATAGAGCACCTTTGGGATGTGGTGGAATGGGAGATTTGCATCATGGATGTGCAGCCGACACATCTGCAGCAACTGCATGATGCTATGTTAATATGGACCAAAATGGGAGGAATGTTTCCAACACCTTGGTGAATCTATGCCACGAGGAATTAAGGCAGTTCTAAAGGCAAACGGGGGTCTAACCAGGTACTACCAAGGTGTACCTAATAAAGTAGCCAGTGAGTATATATATATATATATATATATATATATATATATATATATATATATATATACAGTATCTCACAAAAGTGAGTACACCCCGCACATTTTTGTAAATATTTTATTATATCTTTTCATGTGACAACACTGAACAAATTACACTTTTCTACAATGTAAAGTAGTGAGTGTACAGCTTGTATTACAGTGTAAATTTGCTGTTGCCTCAAAATAACTCAACACACAGCCATTCTAAACCGCTGGCAACAAAACTGGGTACACCCCAAGTGAAAATATCCAAATTGGGCCCAATAAGCCATTTTCCCTCCCTGCGGTCATGTGACTCCTTAGTGTTACAAGGTCTCAACTGTGAATGGGGAGCAGGTGTGTTAAATTTGGTGTTATCACTCTGACTCTCTCATACTGGTCACTGGAAGTTCAACATGGCACCTCATGGCAAAGAACTCTCTGAGGATCTGAAAACCTGCCAAGGAGGCTGGAAGAACCCAGGCCGGATTCCACTTCAGTCTCTTCCAAATGAACGCATGCAAGGCGACACATAGCGTCCATCTATTAGTTCTCCTCGCATAATGTTACATATCCCCCCTGCTCAAGCCCCTTCAGCTGAGCAACTGTCCTGACCATATAGTAGACCCGGGAAAGGGCATCTGCATTGTTTTGGAGCTTTCCCGCCCTATGCTCCACTGTGAACTTGAATGGCTGTAAAGCCAGGAACCACCTTGTCACCCGACTATTTTTTTCCCTGTTGTCACACATCCACTTCAATGGGGGCATGGTCGGTGAATAGCTCAAACCATCTTCCCAACAAATAGTATCTCAGGGCTTCTAATGCCCCTTTGATAGTGGCTTAATTTCTCTCATACCTGTTCAACTTTCTGCTCAGATAGACGATTGGGTGTTCCTCACCATCTCTGAACTGGGATAGCACGGCACCAAGTCCCACATCAGAGGCATCCGTCTGCGCAACAAAGTCCTTTGAGAAACCCGGGGTCATGAGCACCGTTTGTACACAAAGGGCTTGCTTCAACCTCTGGAATGCCTTTTCGGCCTCTAGACTCCACTTCACCATGACCGACCCTCTACCCTTCGTCAGATCTGTTAGAGGGATGGCAATGGTGGCAAAGTCAGGTATGAAATGCCAGTAGTACCCCATGATTTTTTTTAACGCTTGGGGCCATTTTTAGATTGCATCAAGTCTATTGGTCTGCGGCTTGACCAGTCCCCGACCAATAATGTGGCCAAGGTATTTGGCCTCCTCTAAGCCTATGGCACATTTCTTTGGGTTGGCCGTGAGTCCTGCTTTCCAAAGGAAATGTACTACTGCTTGTACATTGGGAAAATGAGATTCCCAATCGGAGCATGTGCCCCATGTAAACAAAATGGCATCCATTTGTACTGAAACGACCCCTCGGGAGTAGAAAAGGCAGACTTCTCCTTTGATGACTCTGTTAGGGGTATCTGCCAATAGCCCTTAGTTAGGTCTAGGGTTGTTATGTATCGGGCACCTCCCAACCTGTCTACAAATTTGTCTACCCGAGGTATCAAGTATGCATCAAACTTGGACACGCTATTGAGCTTTCTAAAATCATTACAGAACCTGATAGTGCCATAGGGCTTTGGGACCAGCACTATGGGGCTCGACCAGTCACTGTGGGACTTCTCTATCATGTTCTTGATTTCCTTCGCAACTGCCACCTGTTTCCATAATGATGTCATGCTGGATCACTGAGGTCAGTCTGGGTAAAGGCGAGAAAAAGTCTCTATTTTTACTCACAAACTTTTTAACATCATTTTGTTGCGCTACGGACAGGGATTCGGTTATGGGGACATCAGGTTCACCGGTACCCTGTCCTTTTGAGGCTGGGACATGGCCAATAAAGTTTCTCTGTCCTTCCACGGTTTTAAGAGATTCACATGATAAATTTGCTCCGGTTTCCTTTTCTCTGGCTGGTAAACTTTGTAGTTTACCTCCCCTTATCTTTCCATAGTCTCAAAGGGACCCTGCCACTTTGCTGGGAATTTACTTTCAACACTGGGGACCAGTACCAGCACTCTGTCCCCGGGGCTGAAAATCTGGGTCTTGGCACCCTGATTCTAAACCCTCCTCTGGGCTTCTTGGACTCGTTCCATATGTTCCCGTACAAGGGGCAGGGCAGCTGTGATTCGATCCTGCATCAAGGAGATATGCTTTATGACGCTATACAGGGTGGTATCTTCTTCCCACGTTTCTTTTGCGACATCTAGCAATCCCCTGGGATGTCTACCATACAATAGTTCAAATGGGGAAAAACCCGTAGACGCAAACGTATGGCAAACATGAGATATGGCAGCAAAAAAAATTCCAATTTCTCCCATCTTTGTCAACCACCTTTTCAGCATACTTTTGAGGGTTTTATTAAATCTTTCCACAAGTCCATCCATTCTGGGGGTGGTAGACAGAGGTATGGAGATGGGAGATTTTGTTCAACTTGCACAATTCCTTAGTAACTCTGGACATAAACCGGGTGCCCTGATACGTTAAGATCTCTTTTGGGATGACTAAATACATGGACCAATTCCTTGGCGATAGTCTTAGCAGAGGTATTCCACAACGGGTTGGCTTCAGGATAGCGTGTCGCATAGTCGAGGATTACCAGAATGCGCTGGTGGCCCCGAGCAGACTTCACTACTGGCCCCACCAGATCCATGCCAATTCTCTCAAATGACACTTCAAATATGGGTAGTGGGACAAGCGGACTACGAAAATGGGGCAACGGTGCAGTAATTTGACACTCGGGGCATGATTCACAATATTCTCTGACATCTGCATGCAACTCAGGCCAGAAGAATCTCTAAGTTATTCTCTCCTTGGTCTTCTGTATACCCAGATGTCCCCCCATTATATGACCATGGGCTAAGTCTAGCACCATCCTGCAATAGGGTTTGGCAACCACTAGCTGCTCCACCTCCTCCTCACTGTGTTTTAACACCTGGTACAACAAATTGTTCCTCAGAATCATGTAGGGAAAAGACACCCCCCAGTTAGTTTCCACAGGTTCCCCATCCACCATCTTAATATTTTCTCTGGCTCTAGTGAGTGTGGCATCTCGTAGTTGTTACGTACAAAAATTTTCTCTCCTGACCTCTAAGTCAGGTATCACATTCTGTCCACTCTCACTGCTAGAATCAGAGTTGTTTTCTTGTTCAATAACCTCTATCTGTGAGCTGGCTTCCATCTCTTCCTGTTCCCCAGCAATTACAGGAAAGGGAAGAGGGTCTCCTCCTTCCGCGGTCATACCAACAGTCTCTCCTTCTTTTTGGCAATCAAACGGGTCTGGTGTGAGTTCCTGTGCCTCCCCAGCAGGGGGAGCTCTATCCACCGGACTCCCTTTGTTTTCCCACAGCCTCCGGCAATGGAGAAAGTTTCTCCCCATTAGGGCTTTATGAAGCAGTGAAGGCACCACCTCCACTGAATGTGTCACCCTGCCCCAGAGAGTGTCAATATCAACCACTGCTGTCTGGTAGTCCCGTGTGCCACTATGAATACAAATAACCCCAACAGTGCTGGGGTGTAACTTTGCAGGATTTACACAATTACTTTTGAGCAATGTCACAACACTACCAGAATCAAGCAGTGCAGTGACTGGCTTTCCATCAATAGAAATTACTCACATTTGTCTCTTCATGTGTTCCTGTCAGGATGCTGTACATGCGACATGGGCAAAAAGAGAAAGGCGTCTTTTCACATAAACATTATCACATTGCATAGGTTCATCATTCAGGGGACAATTGGCAGCAATATGACCTAATGCATGGCAGTGGTAGCATTGTATATGGCCTATACCCAGTCCTCGCAAGTGTCTCAAAGACCTTTCTGGCCAGTCTTCAGGTCTAGAGTCCATATTCTCATTAGCCGTAACAGCAGTCTTATCATTCTTTCCCACACCCTTGAACCCTGGAACAGTCTTACCGGATCTGTTGGGCGAACTTTCATCCCTAGACACATTGGAGTGGGATGCAGACTGGTGCAACAAGTCCTCAGCAGCAGTGAATCTCTCCAAGAGGTCCACCAATTGGTTGGCAGTTTTGGGGTCCCCGTGACTGACCCACTTCCTCAAAGCAGCAGGGAGTGCATGCAGATACTGGCCCATGACCACACGCTCCACAATCTGGGGGCCTGGAAAGGTCTCTGGCTGCAACCACTTCCTCCTGAGAACCTCATCATATCAGGCGCGAACATTTGCGATCGCGGTGGCTTGTGCATGCAGTAGGACCACTGATGCACCCATTGAGCCTGAACGGCCATGGTGACCCCCAGGTGTGCGAACATCTCCGTCTTTAGAGTTTCATAGTCCTGGGCCTTTTCTGGTTCCAAATCAAAGTAGGCCTTTTGGGGTTCACCTGTCAGGAAAGGTGCTAACAGTCCCGCCCACTGCTCTTTTGGCCATCCTTCGCAAACAGAGACTCTTTCAAAGGTCGTGAGGTACGCCTTCACGTCGTTTGCAGGTGTCATCTTTTGCAGGTGGTAGCTGGCACATACCATCTTTTGTTCCACTGGCACAGGACTTGTGGACCCCTTCTTTAATTCCACCAGGGCCTCCTCAAACTGGAGATTCACCTCCTGCTGGGTTGCGATGACCTGGCGACTCGCCTCATGCTGCCAGTGATTTTCCTCCTACTAAGTCGCCACGGCCTGTGCAACTTGGCGATTTGTTTCCTGCTGCCGGCGATTGCTCTCTTGCTGGGCCGCAGTGGCCTGTAACAGGGCTTAGACTACATCCTCCATCTTTCAGGAAGATGGCCGCAAGATTAGCTCTTGTGGGGATCACCTTCCCTGGGATGAAGACAGTTCAGACAGCAGTTTCTTGCAGCCAGGTTCATAGGTAAAAGGTTGCAGGTGCAAAATAAACAAAACAGTAAAATAAATCCTTTCCTCTCCGGCTCTAACAAAACACTTTAGCAGTTGTCCTGACTAAATGGTGTAGGGCTGATCCCAGACACCCACAAAACAGCGTTAGTGCAAACCTTTTCTCTTACTCCATAAGGAAAATCTCCATGTGTCAGCTCTCTCAGGCTGATCGCTCTCAGAGTCCCAGGGCAGAGCAAACGCTTGCTCTCTACCTGGTCATTTAAATTCCACCTGATAGTGGACTCAAGTGGACCCCAAAATCCGGTCCGGAACCAACCCTACCAAGGCGGCAGGAAAAACCCGTGCCAGATTCCACTTCAGACTCTTCCAAATTAATGCATGCGAGGCGACACAGCGTCCATCTATTAGTTCGCCTTGCATAATGTCACAATATACAGTATATATATATATATATATATATATATATTTAAATATTATAATAATATTATATTAATAGTAAATATTTAATTATTTTTAAATTAATACTCATCTTCATATTTCATATTCGTTTTTAAACTTTCAAGTACTGACTGCGTCACCTTTAGCTCTGACTCTAAAAATAACATTTTTTGGCCGTTATCTTGGTATTTATTTAGTTATCACCACTATAAATTATGTTTATTCAGCCACGGGTATAATAGATTGTAAAACTTATATGTTCAGCAGGTAAGAGAAGAGTGTTTTAGATGATTGCTTCACACCTGCACAAAGTACAGGAAGGAACAGTAAATTCCTAGAAGAGTGATTTACTTTATAGCTTTTCCCTCTGTGAACAGAGTTACTTATACAGGGAAAGTTCTGTATATTGGGTAAGGAAGGGCTGGATATTGTGGTCACTATTGTTGTACAATGTTTCAGCATTTTATATGGCAGCTTGCCCAAAGCTCAAATAGTATCTAAGCCTGAAAATAAAATTTAAATATATTACAGCTCACCTTAGATGAGGTGACTGTATTCATTTTTGCCATGGTGTAGTGGATAGCACTTTTGCCTAGCAGCAGAAAAAGGGTCGCTGGTTCGAATCCCAACCACGACACTACCTGCCCGGAGTTTGCATGTTCTCCCTGTGCCTGCGTGGGTTTCCTCCAGGTACTCCGGTTTCCTCCCACACCCCAAAGACATGCTGGTAGGTAAATTAGATCCTGTCTAAATTGGCCCTAGTATATGTATGAATGTGAGCTAGGGACCTTAGATTGTAAGCTCCTTGAGGGTAGGGACTGATGTGAATGTACAATATATATGTAAAGCGCTGTGTAAATTGACGGTGCTATATAAGTACCTGAAATGAATAGTAATAAATTAATTTTCACCTGGTGATTCTGTAAGTAACACAGTTCCTTCCCTAGGGTGACTACGCTCACCCAATACACTTTATCTATAGGAGAGAAACGTTGTCACCCTAGGCTGCTCTCCTGATTTAGATTACAAGCACCACTCCATCTCCATTATATAGGGAAGGGGGTGTAGTTCACAAAAGAACTAAAAAGTCAATGACTTTTTCAATATTTCAGATCAGTGCACAGAAAATTATAAGAATTCTGGAAAGATTGAGTATTTTTTCTACTTGCAAAAAAGCCAAAGAAAAATAAAAAAGAGAACTAATGCAGACACCACCCCTAAGGACTGGTAAACAATAGGTTACATGTTTGTTCTTAGATTTAGATATCCTTTAAAGTTGACCATACAGTCTTAGATTACAATGTAATTGTACAAGCTCCTTTAGCTATATGGTGTGGGGCTTGCCTGACTGGATACAAATTGGATAGATTCTTTAGGTAGGACTGGTAGACCCACACAGTACGTAGTTTCAGTCAATTTTAAAGAGACTGTGCAGATTTGCAGAAATTCTACAATCAGATCGTAAATCGTTTGCCAAACTTTGGAATTGGCATTGCTACTTAAAAATGTATTTTATGTACAGACAACTACCCTGCAAAAAAATTACAAATGGCTCAAAAGATTTAGGTAAATCAGCAGAAGGGTTCTAAAATGTTCCCAATAGTAGGATGGTCCTATTTTTGTGTAATATGGCAGTGGATTCCTTGTTGGTGGCAGGTGCAATACTTGGTTAGATTGAAACCACACTGCAGAGAGCTATATGACATTCAGAAAATGACACACAACAATGACATTTTCAATTGTGCATCAGTTTCAAACCGTTTGCTAAATGCTAGACTAACATCTTAAAGACGTTTAGACGTGTCAGAGAAATTTTAACTGACTTT
>BLSH010022043.1:1286699-1301239 GCA_018402905.1 Glandirana rugosa
TCGGGTACTCAGATGGGTTGATGACAGGTGCTCCAGTACTCAGATGGGTTGATGACAGGTACTCGGGTACTTTGATGGGCAGGTACTCGGGTACTCTGATGGGCTGGTAACAGGTACTCGGCTAGTGACAGGTACTCAGGTACTCAGATGGGCGAGTGACAGGTACTCAGGTGGACTGGTGACCGGTACTCTGATGAGCTGGTGACAGGGTACTCAGATGGGTTGATGACAGGTACACGGGTACTTTGATGGGCAGGTACTCAGGTACTCTGATGGGCTGGTAACAGGTACTCGGGTACTCTGATGGGCAGGTGACAGGTACTCGGGTACTCTGGATTGACAGGTGACAGGTACTCGGGTACTGTGATGGGCTGGTGACAGGTACTCAGGTACTCAGATGGGTTGGTGACAGGTACTTGGGTACTCAGATGGGTTGATGACAGGTACTCGGGTACTTTGATGGGCAGGTGACAGGTACTCGGGTACAATGATGGGCTGGTGACAGGTAGTCGGGTACTCTGATGGGTGGGTGACAGGTACTCGGGTACTTTGATGGGCAGGAGACAGATACTCGTGTACTCAGAACGGTTGGTATTCGGGTGGTTGTTAACAGGTACTCGGGTACTCTGATGAGATGGTAACAGGTGCTTGGGTACTCTGATGGGTTGGTGACAGGTGCTCGGGTACTCTAATGGATTGATGACAGGTACTCAGGTACTCAGATGGGCTGGTGACAAGTACTCGGGTACCCTGATGGGCTGGTGACAGGTACTTGGGTACTCTGATGGGCTGGTGACAAGTACTCGTGTACTCTCATGGGCTGGTGACAGGTACTTGGGTACTGTGATGGGCTGGTGACAGGTACTCGGGTACTCAGATGGGCTGGTGTCAGGTACTCGGGTACTCTAATGGGCTGGTGACAGGTACTTGAGTACTCTGATGGGCTGGTGACAAGTACTCAGGTACTCTCATGGGCTGGTGACAGGTACTCGGGTACTCAGATGGGCGAGTGACAGGTACTCAGGTGGACTGGTGACCGGTACTCTGGTACTCTGATGAGCTGGTGACAGGGTACTCAGATGGGCTGGTGACAAGTACTCGGGTACCCTGATGGGCTGGTGACAGGTACTCGGGTACTCTGATGGGCTGGTGACAAGTACTCGTGTACTCTCATGGGTTGGTGACAAGTACTCAGGTACTCTCATGGGCTGGTGACAGGTACTCGGGTACTCAGATGGGTTGATGACAGGTACTTGGGTACTCAGATGGGTTGGTGACAGGTACTCGGGTACTCAGATGGGTTGATGACAGGTGCTCCAGTACTCAGATGGGTTGATGACAGGTACTCGGGTACTTTGATGGGCAGGTACTCGGGTACTCTGATGGGCTGGTGACAGGTACTCGGGTACTCTGATGGGCGGGTGACAGGTACTCGGGTACTCTGATGGACAGGTGACATGTACTCGGGTACTCTGATGGGCTGGTGACAGGTACTCGGGTACTCAGATGGGTTAGTGACAGGTACTTGGGTACTCAGATGGGTGGGTGACAGGTACTCGGGTACTTTGATGAACAGGTGACAGGTACTTGGGTACTTTGATTGGCAGGAGACAGATACTCGGGGACTTTGATGGGCAGGTGACAGGTACTTTGATGGGCAGGTGACAGGTACTCGGGTACTTTGATGGGCAGATGACAGGTACTCTGATGGGCTATGACAGGTACTTTGATGGGGTGGTGACAGGTACTCTTTACTACTGGGGGAGGGGAAATCAGTGTGATTGGTGCACACAGTAAGCAGTAACGAGCTGTTATCGCTATCTCCTCCTCGCACACGATCGGTGTGTGAAGAGGAGAACCCAGTAACAGCTCGTTACTGCGGATTGTTGTCATTCCCTGACCGGCTGTGATTGGACACAGTCGGTCACATGGTAAAGAGCCAATATCATTGGCTCTTTACCCTGATCGGGGTTGGGCTTTGTCAGAGGGACAAGCCCGAACCCCGATTGCCGCGCTGTGCGCCCCCAGGGGCGTGCACGAGTGGCGTGCACGCCGCGGTTGTTATGGTTGGAAGTGGCTAGCTGTGATAGGACACAGCCGGTCAAGTGGTAAAGAGCCAATTTTATTGGCTCTTTACCCCGATCGTGGAAGGCTGGAGTCCCGAGGGACACGCCTGATCCCTGATCGCCACGATGCGGGCCCCTGGGGGCCCGCAGAGCAGCAAAAACGGGAGGACGTTATATGACGTCCACCCAGGATAGGAACTGCACCTTGCCGGCGTATTATTACTATACGCCAGTAAGGAAGGGGTTAAAAAATAACAAACATGTGTAACGCCCCCATAGTATAGGTGCATTTTCTAGCAGGGTTTTGGCTAGGAGAGGTAAATTTAGTCAGGCCTGACTGTAATGTGCAGGCCTGAATGTTTTGATCTGGGCTGGGAGGAGAAGCTCAGGGAGGATTGGGTGGACTTAACAGATGAGGTCACCAGAACCTCACACTTCTTTCTAGAAACCTGGAGAAGGTTTTCTGGTCAGAGAGCTGGGAGATGGGTGGAGTCATCTGGAGTATTCTAAGGAGCCCTGACCAATCCCCAAGCACGATTGGCAGGGGGTAGGTCTCCTTAAATACTCTGAGTCAGCCCAATCTGGGATGAGTAGTGTCAAGTGGAAGTCTGGAGATGTAGCAGAGGCGCTGTGGTGCAGGCCCCTACCTGGGAGGTCTGGGGAGGGTGACCTTGGGGCCTGGGGATTCGGGTGCAGTCAGGAAGGAGAGTGATTCCTGGAGCTGCACAGGAGGAACAGGAGAACAGCTGAGGTGCTACAGGAGGAGTGAGAGAATTGAAAGTATCCACCGGTGTGGTGAGTGATGGTCCCTGGGACTGGAGGAGAAAGTGCTTGAACTGGCAGGGAGAGGAATGGTGGACAGTCTGTGGGAGCCAGTCAAGGGGAAGGAGAGTCACTACCAAAGAGCACGTCGATAGGACCTGGAAGAGGATGGGCTGGGAGTTGTAGTCCATCAAGGCCTGGTTAGCACTAAAGTACTTACTGCACATTCAGGGGCCTGTGATTCCTGGCCTGTAACGGGTGTTCCTGAGGTCCTGCTGGAACAGGGTAGGCCTCACCACGTGCTAACCGCGGTGAAGAGAATGGTACAGAGAAGCCTGATAAACTTCCTTTCAGATTGGAAACTAAGTTCTGAGCTGGAGAGAAGCAAAGAAAGCTGTAAGATTTGTGTAGTGAGAGAACTGTAACAGAAACAGTCAGCAAGTGAAGTGCTGGTAAGTTGGGAGGAGCAATAGTCTGCAGAGGGAGAGTCTGCAGTGAAGTGTGAATATACAGGCCTGTATATGGAATCCTTGTACCATAATTCGTTGGGCATCCCACAGTTACTCCTTATCCCCATCCAAGTTATTTCCCCAAATAAAACAACAAAAACAAGAGCCAGCCTGGTGAGTGTCTACAGATGTGTTATATATGGTGCGTTTGAGGTCAACTCTCAGGTGAACTCTACTACAAGCCACTCTCAAGGGAGCACATGGCTACATTTGGGGGCTCGTTTTCCGGGATTACCTGGGATGCAGTCAGTCGTCGCCCATACCAACCACTTGAACTGAGCCAGAGGAATGTTTAAGATGCTTTATTGCCAATGTGGACTTAACCGGGATAAGAACTGTGTACTTTGCCATGAACTGTGCTAAACATGTGTCGCTGTCCATGGCAACCATGGTGGGCGAACGTGCCCATGGATTACAAATATGTCCTGTGCCATGCCACGGCCAGACATTCCCACTGGATTACAAATATTCCCAGCGTTCTGCTAAAGTTGGGCATTACAAGTGTTTTACCAATGACTGCTCCAATACCTGAAAACAGTAAAGTATGCCTGAGACTGTTCTTGCTGCAAAAGGGAGAGACTATGTGTGAGGTGTGCTTTCCAGCAGTGGATACTACAGCTTGCTGTTACTATCGGCATCCACCATCAGAGTCAACAAGTCTGGACAAGCCCTGCTAGCGTCAGAGGGTCTGTAAAGTTTTGTTCTGCATACAAGGGGTTACAGCATCGTGACACACAACGTGCCTGCTTATCAGGACATTTGGCGCCAGCTCGTTTGGTAACGTGGGGGCGGCGCCACACCCTGGAAGAAGCTACGTGCCTGCAGCTAACTTCAGTCACCACGAGGAGCAAGATGGCGGAAGGTGGGAGACTGCTTCCTGCGCTGACCTGGCTGCCGGAACGGCAGGAACGGACCCTGGTTGACACGGGGGATTGGTTGGAGCCAAGCGGGGGAATCGCCCTGGGAGTCATCGATGGGATGGAGCGGCTATGCCTCGTCTGCCCGGACTGTTGGATGCTTGCCATGGACGTCGCTGCCTGGGCCCATGTGGCCATTGTGATGCTCCTCTTACCCGGCAGATATCTACAGAGCAGGAGCCACAATACTACTTGGTGGACCTGCAAACAGGGCTCTGTCGTCCGCAGCCGCAGAAATCCTGGGAGGCTGGATTGGGCCTGATGACATCACCACAAGGCGGATTGGAGTTGCGACCTAGCGACTCCCCCACGAAGATCAAGGATGAAAGGGAAGGAAAGACTGTCATGGCCTACAGCCTGGTCGGGGACTCGGGAACCCTGAGTACTATTGAGCGGGAGCCTGGGGGTCCCTGAAATGCCGGCTGTGTCTCCATCTGCAAGCACCTCTGTTAGGCTGGAGCCAGTTGTTGAAAGGGGGGAGTCCCCTGAGAAGCCGGATGAGGATGCAGAGCAGAGGGCCATAGACTGGGGCTCACCCAGACTGGGAGCAGAATTTGGGTCCCTTGAGCACTTAGCTAAGTGGTCGTCTCATAGTGAGGAATCGGCTGGGAAGTTGGATACAGGAGATTCGTCAGCCCTTTCTTTCTCCGATGAGGGTGAGAAGGAGTACCCCCATGGTGCCAATGCAGCGACAGGAACTCCCAGTCTTCTTTACCAGACTTTCCTTTTCCATCTCCCCTTCTACCCGAGGGTAAGGAATCTGGACGTAAGATACCATTTACTTATTTGTCTTTACACATGTAATACGTTACGTTACTATGCTCACCCTTTGGATCCTCCCATTGTGCTTTCAGGTGCTTCCCTGTATCCCCTAATTCTTTTCCGGTCCTTGTGGAGATTTACGTTTAGCTGCAATCTGCGGCTTAAACAGTTGACCTACAACTCATTGAATCAATCGATACTCCCCTATCATCTTGGGAGCATTATCAGTAGAATTCCTTCTATGTGGAATGCCTTCCATTTGGGTGAGTTTTTTCACTGGTTATATACTTATACTTATTTTTGTTTATTGTTCCAGCTGGCATGCACCTGTATGCTTATCCAATTTTATTATCTTCATATATTTTTACTTTACACTGTTTATTATGCATAATATTTATATGTGTGCATTTTATCTCTTAGAATTGAATTGTTTGGCAATACACTCTCCCCTGAAGAAGATATAATACCCTTGTCTCATCGAAACATGTTGGGAACATTGCTGTAAATCACTGGTTGGGCCCCACCTGGTGTGTCCGCCAGATGATATTCGCGTGTGTATTGCGATTTATTTTATGCATTGCTTATATGCAATTATGTGTGTTTTTACTATGTTCTAATAAACTTTGTTACTTTTACATACGCCATATACTCTTTTCTATACTTTTCTACTGTCTTAGCATCCACCCCTAAAAATCCCCCCTTTGGGGCCACTTCTTGTTTGCTATTATTCATTGGGATGTGGTGGTATGTTTATTAGGGACACACCCCAGGGCTCTATTCAATTTTAGACTTTCCTATACTGGCCCACCACTACCCAGACCAGAGCACCTACATACTGGCAAATGGTAGTGAGATCCCCTGCTACTCAACTTACACCTGGGAAAGGGAACCGACTCAAGTTGCCTAGGCTTTCCCGGTATCAGCAGGAGGTCCAACGCCAGGTTGCTTTGGAGTGGGGCCTGGACTACCCTTACGTCCCGCCTCATGTCATGGAGATCGTCGAGAGCTCAAGGGAAGAGTGGGAAGACAAGATGACCTGGGACTATCTTCATGAGGGATCCTGAATGCAGCTCCTGGGAAAGATTCAGAGAGTTGAAGAGGGAATGGAGCCTTGGGCGGACTATCAAGAAAGATTTTGTCATAATTCAAGGAGCTATTCTATTTCAGTTTGGGGAGAAGGGGACCAGCGGTTGAGATTGCCGGATCCTCATTATTATGTGTAGGACTGTGGTGTAGCACAGACTATACAGCACATCCCAGGACTGTTGTGAGGAGTATTGGGGTGTGCACTTTTTCCCCTGAACTGCAGGACAAACTAGCCTGCTACCCTGTGCCCAGTGGAAGAGACTGTTCACTGAAAGGTCACTGGGGTGAAGTTTGCCCTCTTTGTTTTTCCTTTGAAGCCTATTGCCTGGGAGGGGCTCCTCTCACCAAGGAATTAAGGAACAGTTAATATTTTTTTTCTTTTTTTCTGCTTTGCTATGAGTATATACCCCTCACTGGCAGAGCAGACAGGTCAAGAAGTTGTGTGGAAAATTGTATTAGGAGGCTTGTAACCCCCTCCTGATAGGTTGTTTGCTAGTTAGTTTAGATAGTTGTGTTTCCCTTCTCCTAGGATTTCTGATGGAACGGCTGTTCATCCCTGGCCTGTAATGGGTGTTCCTGAGGTCCTGCTGGAACAGGGTAGGCCTCACCACATGCTAACTGCGGTGAAGAGAAAGGTATAGAGAAGCCTGATAAATTTGCTTTCAGGCTGGAAACTAAGTTCTGAGCTGGAGAGAAGCAAAGAAGTGTAAACCTGTGAATTCTGTGTAGTTAGAGAACTGTAAGAGAAATGGTCAGCAAGTGAAGTGCTGGAGAGTTGAGAGGAGCAATAGTCTGCAGAGGGAGTCTGCAGTGAAGTGTGAAAATACAGGCTTGTATATGGAATCCTTGTACCATTATTCTTTGGGCATCCCACAGTTACCCCTTATCCCCATCAATGTTATTTCCCCAAATAAAACAACAAAAACAAGAACCAGCCTGGTCAGTGTCTCCGGATGTGTGATATATGGTGCGATTGAGGTCAGCTATCAGGTAAACCACTACTACAAGCTGCTCTCATGGAAGCACATGGCTACACATGTCATACTTTCCAGAGAGCAGCCTTGAGCCTCCCCTTTTTGGGCCCCCCGCCAGTGCTCCTGGCCCCTCCCCCTGCTGATGCCCACATAGCTGTTTGTCAAACTCTGCAGCAGAGTTAAACTTGCCACATCCGTGACATGAGTGCAGTTGTGTCAGGCTGTAATGTTAGCATGTAGGCGGACAGCCAGAGGGTAGTATGTTTTTAGCCCCCCCCCCCCCACTTCCCCCCAACTTACTGTGTAAAAGAGCATACTAGCTAAATCAGGACCCTAATAAATGAAGACCTTCTTCCATATTAAATGCAATGATTATATTTTATTGCTCAAATTTATAAAAGGGCAGCATGTTTAAAGGTATACATTTTTTTGGATAGAGGGCACTGTTTTATTTGAGCTCTTCCTTCTTCATTAGACACACACATGGAGCTAATAAACCTGTGAACACACCTTCTACAAATGCTAGAAATCTACCCAACTGTAGACAATGAGACCATTTGGACCATAGTCATCTAAAATAGTTCGCTGGATAAATGATAAGGCTTTAAGGGCTCGTTCACAAACAAGTCACTCTGTGAAAAATGATCTGTGGCAGCTGAATGCCAGTGAGACCTGGAGGAGAGAAAATGGACAGAGGGGCTGCATGACTAAGGGGGGTAACAGCTCAAAAAAGGGTTATAATGTGAATTCTATGTGTAGTGGGTGTAGATCCTAAACTGATTGAAGGCTGAAAGTCAGATGGTTGAACTGCATGGGCTGTTCACGTGAAGGATGCTTGGTAGTTATTCTGGAAAGTTCAGTCGAAGAAGATGTTTCTTTACCCACTTGTCCTTGATTCACAGTTTTTTGTGGGTCTGGGGTAGCTGCAGTACATAAACAGGATAAATGTTGTAACGGCAGCTTGGTGGGTCAGGGGTGTTCGGAGATAGGAAAATATTTGAATTGTAAAACTGTGGGGTATCTGGGGTATGGCACATCCACTTGCTTGATTAGTGGTGGTTTTCCCAGAAGCTTGGTCCACTGGGGAACAACATTAAACTCATCTCTTCAGGGAGGCCTTTCCTGCCTTCAGCTAACAACCAAATCTTCTACTTCCCTCATCAGTTCATCCCTCACAATTACTACCTTTTGTTTCACCAGCCCTATTAGATTGTAAGCTCGCAGGAGCAGGGCCCTCCTAAACTGCTTGTATTGAATTGTATTGTTACTGTATTGTCTTCCGTTATATTGTAAAGCGCTGTGTAAACTGTTGATGCTATATAAATCCTGTATAATAACCCTGTATAATATGTATGTGAGTTTTTTAATGTGTTCAGGCTGGTTGAGGTGCAGCTGAGGACATGGGTGATTATAGTTAAAAAATTGTACCTTTAAAGCTAAATTCCATTTTTTTTTTACTAGAACTGAATGGACCGATCAGTCCCAACAAGATCATACCTATATACAATGTTGTCCTGCTGTGTGCAGATCCCCTTATATTCTGGGTTTAGTTGTGGCTTTGCATCATGTGACACTCTGTATATCCTGCTGATAGACTCTGTTCCTTCCACAGCCACTTCCCGAAGCAGCTAGAGTCTGTAACACTCCCCTTTGTAGTCTTCAGACTCTGCAAATGATGTGACTTCCTTCACAGCTCTGATGATGGGTGGGATGGGTGGGATTGAAATCCCACACAGTCACACCTACAGGAAGAGTCCCAACCTCCCAAATTCCACCTCGCAGATCACAGCATTATTCAAGGAGGAAACCCCTTCATACACACACATACACAGCCTGCTATGAAAGATAGCTGTGCTGCTGGGCAGGACTGAAAGGATCACAATTAGAGTTCGATCTTGACCAGTTAAATATGCAGACCAGTGTGAACAGGGAGAGTCCCACCCCTCAGATCCCGCCCTCCCAGAGCCCTTCTCTCTGTGAAGTGATTAATTTACATATGAAGGACCAGGGGCGGCCTACCCATTAAGGGTGCACAGGCGCCGCCCCCTCTGTCCATGCCACCTCCATATATGTTATAGATAGATTCATGCATAGCATTAATCAATCCATGGCCGCTCGCGACCACCCCCCTCTTCATGCGGCCGGCCACTTTCAGGACACTGGCCGCATGAATTACCGTGACGGGGGGTTTCTTTGAAGCATCTCATGAGCTGTAAGCTCTAATAGGCTTCAACATAGAGTGGCTTGTGGGGCAGAGCATGGCGCCACAAGCCCTTAGAAAAGCAAATGAACATTTGTCTTTTTAACACTGAACTGCCTCTCCGCCAATCAGGAAGCTTGTTACCGGTTTCCTGATAGGTGGAGAAGACATTTCCTAAATGTCCTGCAGGACAATTTCATGGGTCAAATGGTAAATGCACCAACAAGAGAAAAAACATTATTAGACCTTCTGATTACTAACAACACAGACCTGATCACAGACGTGGAAGTAAGGGGCAATCTAGGAAATAGCGATCACAGGTCAATTAGTTTCAGTATAAATTACACAAATAGGAAACATAAGGGGAATACAAAGACACTAAATTTTAAGAGAGCCAACTTCCATAAACTATGCTCCTTGCTGGAAGATGTTAGCTGGGATAAAATTCTAGGAACAATGAACGAGGAGGAAAATGGGAGTGCTTCAAGAACATACTAAACAAAGGTATTAGCCAGTGTATCCCAATGGGAAATAAATTTAAAAGAGCTAATCAAAGACCAGGGTGGCTTAACTCTGACGTAAAGGTACACATAAAAGCAAAGGAGAAGGCCTTCAAAAAATACAAGGCTGAGGGGTCTCTGTCAGATTTTCATATTTATAATGGGGGAGGGCAAAGGGGGGGGGTGCCATCATCTCTTCCTTACTCTCCTCCTCCTAGATTCACAAGGTTTTCTGTGACTCACATTGGGCTGGTTTCAGGTCATCAAGTCCCATAAGACCACGGTACTCCCACATTGCAGTTGCATAATTTTGTGTATTTCACTGTGCTTAGAATTCCAAAAATCAGGAATAGGCTTGAAAAACTGAACCCAAATAAGTCACCGGGACCAGATGGCTTACACCCGAGGGTCCTTAAGAAACTTAGCCAAGTTATATCCATACCTTTGTACCTAATCTTTAAGAGCAGTTTTCTGACTGGTATGATACCAGCTGATTGGAGGAAAGCCAACATAGTCCCAATATGTAAAAAAGGACCAAGATATATCCCTGGGAACTACAGACCAGTTAGCTTAACATCAATAATTTGCAAGCTCTTGGAGGGAATAATAAGGGATTATTGTAACGAGAATGATATCATTAGCGGTAATCAACATGGTTTCATGAAGGATCTTTCTTGCCAAATCAATCTATTAACCTTCTATGAGGAAGTGAGCTGCCATCTAGATAAGGGAAGGCCTGTAGACGTGGTGTATCTGGATTTTGCAAAAGCATTTGATACAGTTCCCCATAAACTTTACTGTACAAACTATCGTCCCTCAACATGGATCAAAGGGTGAGTACCTGGATTGAAAACTGGCTACAGGAGCGAGTCCAGAGGGTGGTGATAAATGGGGCATACTCAGAATGGTCTGGTGTAGAAAGTGGGGTTCCGCAAGGTTCTGTCCTTGGACCAATCCTATTCAATTTATTCATAAAGGATTTGGAGGGCAGGGTGAACAGTTCAATCTCAATATTTGCGGATGATACCAAGCTAAGCAAAGCAATAAATTCTCCATAGGATCTGAATAAATTAATGGAGTTGGCAGACAAGTGGCAAATGAGAATTATTGTAGAAAGATGTAAGATAATGCATTTGGGTACCAAGAACATGAACGCAAACTACTCACTAGGGGGAGAGCCTCTGGGGGAATCTAGGATGGAAAAAGACCTAGGGGTCCTAGTAGAGAACAGGCTCAGCAGTGGTATGCAATGCCAAGCTGCTGCAAGCAAAGCTAACAAAGTGTTGGCATGCATCAAGAAAGGGATCAACTCCAGGGATGAATCAATAATTCTCCCACTATACAAGTCTCTGGTGAGGCTGCATCTAGAATATGCCATCCAGTTCTGGGCACCAGCCTCAGGAAGGATGTCCTGGTATTGGAAAGGGTTCAGAGAAGGGCAATAAAGCTAATTAAGGGATTGGAGGACCTTAGTTATGAGGAAAGATTACAAGCACTGAACTTATTCTCTCTGGAGAAGAGACGCTTGAAAGGGGATATAATTTCAATGTACAAATACTGTACTGGTGACCCCACAATAGGGACAAAACTATTCCACACAAGGGAGTGCAGAAAGACACGCGGCCATTCACTAAAAATAGAAGAAAGGTGGTTTAACCTTAAAATGCGTAGAGGTTTCTTTACGGTAAGAGCAGTGAGGATATGGAATTCTCTTTCTGCTGGGGGTATAGATAATTTAAAAAAACTATTAGATGCACACCTAAGGGACCAAAACATTGAGGGATATACAATGTAATGCTGACATAAAAAAACACATACATAGGTTGGACTTGATGGACTTTTTTAAACCTCGCTGACTATGTAACTATGTGACAGGTGATCCTACTGGACGCCTTTCTCGGAGGAGGAGGGGGATGCATGGCCGAAGCCAAGCCGCTCCCCGCTCGCCAGACACCACTGCCTGCCTGCTCCTAGATGGGATAAGTGCGGGACTTTGATGTCCCGACTGCCCTGGGGGGTACTGTCAGTGCCGCAAGCTCCGCTGCGGGTGGGGGGGTAGATGGATGCTAGGTATCCCTCTGGTGATGCTATATACTCCTCTGGTGATACTATATACCCCTCTGGTGATACTATATACTCCCCTGGTGATGCTATATACTCCTCTGGTGATACCATATACCCCTCTTGTGTTACTATATACCCCTCTGATGATGCTATATACTCCTCTGGTGATACTATATACTCTTCTGGCGATGATGTATATACTCTTCTGGTGATGCTATATACTCCTCTGGTGATGCTATATACCCCTCTGGTGATGCTATATACCCCTCTGATGATGCTGTATATACCCCTATCTGGTGATGCTGTATATACCCCTATCTGGTAATGCTGTATATACTCCTCTGGTGATGCTATATATTCCTCTGGTGATGCTGTATATACTCCCCTGGTGATGCTATATACTCCTCTGGTGATATTATATATCCCTCTGGTGATACTATATACCCCTCTGGTGATGCTATATACCCCTCTGGTGATGCTATATACTCCTCTGGTGATGCTATATACTCCTCTGGTGATGCTGTATATACCCCTCTGGTGATGCTATATACCCCTCTGATAATGCTATATATACCCCTATCTGGTGATGCTGTATATACTCCTCTGGTAATGCTATATAATCCTCTGGTTATGCTGTATATACTCCCCTGGTGATGCTATATACTCCTCTGGTGATATTATATACCCCTCTGGTGATACGATATACCACTCTGGTGATGCTATATACCCCTCTGGTGATGCTATATATCCCTCTGGTGATGCTATAAATTCCTCTGGTGATGCTGTATATACTCTTTTGGTGATGCTGTATATACTCCTCTGGTGATGCTGTATATACTCCTCTGGTGATGCTATATACTCCTCTGGTGATACTGTATACCCCTCTGGTGATACTATATACCCCTCTGGTGAATCTATATACTCCTCTGCTGATGCTGTATATACCCCTCTGGTGATGCTATATACCCCTCTGGTGATGCTGTATATACCCCTATCTGGTGATGCTGTATATACTCCTATCCGGCAATGCTGTATACACTATCTAGTGATGCTGGGCTGTATACTCCTGACACAATATGTGGAATCTATAAGGGGTGGGGCATATGAGAAGTGGGAGGGGCCAAAAGGAACACGGGGTCTGGCGCCACCCCTTCCTAAAATTTCACCAGCCGCCACTGTGAAGAACGCACTTTCATAATAACCTCCCATAGCCCTTCATCTGTAGTCTTGCAGTAAACCATTATTCTTTGGCATGCTGCAAAACAGTAAATGACACAAGAGGAAGTATGACACATTTACACCTTTCACCCCTCACATGAAGGCCCAGAAACACCCACAGTAACCCTAGGACCCACCTATATCAACTCCCAGAACTGCTGCAAGTGACTCCCAAAGCCTGCCCTGAAGCTGCAGAGGCTCAAAGGATCATGGGAGATGTAGTATCAGGACTGGAAAATGAAGGAAACAGGTAGTCAGAGAACTCTGAAATTCAGCTAGGAGGAGGTTGTAACCCTCACACTAAGGGGTTGATTTACTAAAGCTGGAGAGTGCAAAAACCAGTGCAGCTTTGTATGGTAGCCAATCAGCTTCTAACCTCAGCTTGTTCAATCAAGCTTTGACAATAAAATCTTGAAGCTAATTAGTTTCTGTGTGGAGCTGCACCAAATTTTGCACTTTCAAGCTTTAGTAAATCAACCCCTAACTCTCCTTGTATACCCAGCACTGACCTGTAACCTTAACACTGATGCCTCAGCAGGGGTCAATCCCTGGGGAAAAAAGTGTGGGAACTCGTCCAAGATCCTACCACATTGTGCATCAAGCCCATCCGGAAGTGACGTTCCATCTCTAATGAGCGGTCGGTGAGATACACTGTACGGTGGTGTTTAGATTATCAGGACTCGTATCCTAAATCAGGCGCAGATCTTATATCTGATATTCAGTATGATTGTTGCGCTAGCTTAACCATCAATACAGACATAAATATAAATCACCAAAATAGATTAAACCATAAAGTGACATAATGATAGGGATGAAGACTTATGAAATCATCATAACCCATAAATCATATAACTGTGCAAAACATATATGAAAAAAAATTGTTCTTTTTTTGTGTATATAATAATATCACTGTTTTAAATATGCTTAATGTTTTGCTGCAGCAGATTCTATACGTGGTACAGATGTGCAACTTTACAGGAAAACTAAGGAGACCCTCCCAGGCACTATATTTAAAGGTGGTGAGTGATACTGCTGGCCTGGCTTTCTACATCATCCCAGCTGATTCGATGAACCCATAGGAGCAGAGGAGGATATATATCTCTAGACCCTGCAGAGGGCTATATCTGTCCGTGGAGTCACTTTCTTAATTCCCTATTTGTGGGAATGGTCTTTTTGTCTGGGTGATAGAGATCATTCCCAGTCGTCGCGAACGTCTATATCGGGAGACGTCCCAGATCTCTATATATAGGAGGAGACGAGGATACCCAAGTAGCTTAGTCGACCCTACTACATCTTTCGGTCCGGTCGTCATAGTGAGTGGTGGAAATTTATATCACGGACCCTCCCAGAGGAATCAAAAGGACATTTCAACGTGTAGACATGGTGCATATCTTAGACGACGTCGTTTTGTAATTCGTATAAATTTTGTCACTATAATAATATATGTGTTTTTTTCTTGTTAAAAAAAAGTATATACAAAAC
>BLSH010022043.1:1323104-1346666 GCA_018402905.1 Glandirana rugosa
TTCTTACTTTTTGCTAAAATACAAATCCAAAAAAAAAATATAAAAAAACATTTTTTTTCATCGGTTTTGGCCGATTTATATTCTTCCTCATATTTTTGGTAAAAAAAAAAATCGCAATCGGCATTTATTGATTGGTTTGCGCAAAAGTGGCTGCGTTTTACGGATGATGAGAATTCATTTCTGGGGTTTTTATTTATTTTTTTATTTTTTACTAGTAATGGCGGCGATCTGCGATTTTTAGCGGTACTGCGATATTGCAGCGGACATGTCGGACATTTTTGACACTTTTTTGGGACCAATGACATTTATACAGCGATCAGAAATTTAAATGTCCACTGATTACTGTATAAATGTCATTGGCAGTGAAGGGGTTAACCTGCAGGGGGAGATCTAGGGGTTAACTATGTTCCCTGGGTGTGTTCTTACTGTGGGGGGGCTGGGCTACCATGGGCATGAAAGATCTAACTGATCCCAGTGACAGGGATCAGTAGATCTCCCATGCCCCCACTAACAGAGCGATGTAAACACGGCGGTTCCCCATTCTTTGGCTGTGGCCGCTCATCAGGTCTGCCCGAGCCACGGGCACACTCCTCAGGAGTACGCCCCTAGCGGCCACTCGCAGATCACCGATTTTTTACGGCGATTCACGCCCAGCGTCCACACTGCCACTGTAAATAGACGGTAGGCGGTGTGGAAGTGGTTAAAATTGCCACACTTACACTTAGGGATTCCAGTATAATGAGATGCTTACACTTGGAGCTCCCCGTACAATGATAAACTGACACTTGGGGGTCCAAAAACATTGACATACTAACACTTAGGCCTCATGCACCCTGGACGTTTTTACAGCTACTGGTTCTGGCTTCAGATATTTTTTTCTGCAGCCAGTAAACTCCCCAGCATGTTATCCTATATGTCCTTGCACACGTAGGCTGTTATCAGCATTTTTTGGCAGGGGCATTTTCTGGCTGGAAAAAAACCCCAGAACTAGTGGGTTTTAAGAGGTGTTTTTCAGCTGTAAAAACTCTCTAACTCTGCTAAGAGCTGAAAAACGCTAAAATTCTGTATTTATCAGTGTTTTTGAGCCATAAGCTTTGTGGGAGTATGGTTTTGATAAAAAAAAGCTAAAAGAGGCTATAGCCAAAAAATGCTGAAAAACATTACTGCAAAAACACTGCAAAACTCATTATACAGCTACAGCTTTCTACAGCTAATGCTACTGGCATTTTTATAATGTCCAGTGTGCATGAGGCGCTGGCCATACGCAGGGTTGCTTTTTTTTTGATCAACCAATGGGCTGATTGAAAAAACTGAATGAGCTCTCTCATCGACATAAGCAAGGTAGATATAGAAATCCTCTCCGCTGTATTATTGTTTTCTGACAGCAGGGACTCCTCCACTGCCGATTGGCTGCAGTACTGATCAAACAAACAAATTCCAACAAGCTCATTTGTGAGAAGTCAGTCATTAGATCAACTTTTCATGAATGGGAACAGCCATAGATAGATTGAAATTTGGCTGGTCCCTGCCAAATTTCCATCCATCTATGTTCAGCTTTAAGGATTCAAGAACCATAAACCATTCACACTCTGGGGTCCCAGAACAATAACACCTTCACTATTGGGAGTCCAAGAACATTGACATGCTGACACGTAGGGGTTCCAGAACAATACTGAAACTTGAGGGTACCAAAAAAATTACACATTGACATTTGGAGGTCCTAGAACAATGACACACTGACACAGAGGTGTTCTGGGTTACCAGAACCATGACTTGCTAACACTTGGGGGTTTCAGAGCAGTGACATTATGATGCTCAGAGTCCCAGACCAGTGACATAATGACCCTCAGGGACACAGAACCATTGGGATTCCTAGAACAGTACTCTTGGGGTTCCTGTATAATCAAACTCTCTTATCTGAGATTTCAGAACAATAAAATGTTGACAGAGTTATAGCCGATGATTTTTCATGGGCGCCATCATTTTAGACGTGAACTTACCTCTGATGTTTGGGTCTCCATGGTACCAAAGTTGACATCCTGAATCCTGAAGCTCTTCACAGCTGATCAAGCAATGCACAGTTTCTAATTTCAAACTCCCATGGTGAAAAATGAAAAGGAGGATCACATTCGTGCAATTTGCAACTTCTGATAACTGCTACTCACATCCTTCACACCAAGTCAGACAGCCTAATGATGTGCTAATAACAGAGATCTCAGGATCCCAGTATACATTTACGCACCTTTTATGATTTATTTATTAAGCACAGAAAATATTGGGCTATATTAGGATGCTCACTTAGCCGCTGCAAAATAAGCAAAGGAAGAAATTATAAATATCCACAGTTGCATGTTTGCTCCATAAAGCTGAGGCACTCTTGTATGATCATAGTGAATATTATAAAAGAATATCTGTACATTTGAGTAAAAAGTCTTTCAGCATATGGTATATTTGTTATCCCACTATGCTGGAAAGTTTTAGCTGTTCTCTGTCACCGTGTAAAAAATATCTGTCACTTTTTTAGCATACTGGGACATTTACATGACATGAGTTGACATTTTACATGCTGGGCAGTCTCTTGACTAGGGTAGTTCAGATCACACCTGCAAACATATACAACTAAAATATACCTTAATATCCCCCCACCTTTTTTCTTTCAATAATTACACCAGAAAACTGTGTTGGGGTTAAATGGCCTGTTCAGCCTTTTATTAACCAAAATCATAATTTAACATCAAACATTATAACACTCCATAACGAAAGAAAGGTTACAGATCCTTGACGACACCATCCCGTACAATTCTGGAATCTGTGATACCATTAAGTTAGGTTCTGTCCCCAGCTGCCTCAAGGACTATCCTAACTGACCACAGACTCCTACCACCTTAACTACCTGGTCAATCTGAACTTGAACCAGACTAACCAGAGGACTCCATACCTGAGATGGGTCCCACCGTTTCATCAATGTACCATATTTAAAACCTTCGTTAAGGACCCCAACCACCGACAACCATACCCTTACCAACCGTGACCCAAACCTCATTAACAGGGAGGGCGCTTCTCTCCAAATTCCAGCTCCAAGTGACAACCCCCTTTACTCCACCCTTCAACTATACCCTACTGCTCCTCCCCATCACCCCGTCTGCTACCCAATCAGGTAGGACCCCTTACTTCTAATTAACCACCCCCCTATTTTCAAACTTCTACTGCCTGGTCTTTCCTTCCACCCCTGTCATGTATTTACTCCGCTACCATTTCATTTCTACTCCGTTCATTTCTGACTGTTGAAGTGATCTTTCTGACAGTAAAAAGTCATAGTTATTAGTGAAACTCAACATTCCAAAGCCAAGTCACCTAACATTAAAGAGCACATTTATAACGCAGTAAATCTGACTTTCACTAAACATTCATTAACATTCTTCTTAAATTTAAATGCCCATTTTCAAGGCTAACCATTGTCAGAAAATGGCACCTGGAGTTGAGCATGCTATGAGGGACATTTAATAAAACAAAACAAAAATAATGTATTTTAAAATGCCACACAGCAGTAAGTGGTTCCATTTAATGAGGGTTTAAGAGCAACATGAAAAAAACCCCATTAATCCTTTAAATGACATGCTTGGAAGATGTTTAACAGTTGTATGTGATGTTATAGAACACTACAATGTTCAAGAACAGTTGCTGTATTCTGGCATCACATATTTCAGATGTCTAATTTATTTTTTAACTTTTACATTTAGCTTGGCTTTGGCAGCACCCAAATCTGATTTATTTCAATTTGAAAGGGCTTTTTAGTTACCTCTGGCTGCAACACCAGTTTTTTTTTATTAAGTGGTAATAGATCTGTAGTGACCAGTGGAAGTAGCAGCTACAACAGATCTAAAAGCTATAATAGAGCTTTGCTCTTAAAAAATACAGGTAAAGCCCTCAATTTCATACAAATTATCCAGTGGCAAAACAAGTTAAAAGTATAGTTTGTACGCTTCTTTTCACAGAACCACACTGCTTAAAAAATTGTCTAAAATCAAAACAGACTAAAAAATACCTAAAAATCACAACCCCACATTTGCTAGAAATTGGCTAGCATGACGACAGTACACTTGAATAGGTAGCAAATAGAAAGAGACAAGGCAGGTTTTATCCTGCAATAGAAACTATGGTGTATAGTCTTAGAGCCAATAGTCACAAATTTTGTGAAGTGACTGGCCAGTATTTAAGCAGCTTGGTTAGGCCTATAATATAAGAGAGAGAGACAAAGTAGGTTTATCTTGAAATCTTGAAATAAATTTTTGCTATAAAATAGCCAGAAATATTGGACATTAGCTAGGCAGTAAGTAAGCAACTTGGCCTCAATATAAGAGAGAGAAATGAGAGGTGTTTCATCTTGAAATAGAAATTAAAGTGTATTATGTGAGAGAAAACAGCCACACATATTGTACAGTGGCATGGAAAGTGTAGCTTCAGATGGCAGCCTAACTCAAATTAAAGCTACTTTGTAACAACACCGACGTTCTGAGGTCTGAACCCAACTTTTTCAAAGCTCTTTGAGCTGCAACCCCTCCCCATATAATCTAGTGCAAATGACCTTTCTAGGTTGCATAGCGTCTATGGGTACTGTGACGTTATGCGAGGCGCCTTAATGGACGGGCAATATTTGTCGCCTCGCGTGCAATCACTTTGAGGCGACTAACGAGAGTCCGACCCAGGTTTTGCCAGCCACCGTGGCAGAGCTTGTTCCGGCCTGGACTTTCTGGTCCACTCAAACCCCTCTCCACCTGCATTTAATGACTAGGAAGAGAGCAGAGGAGAGCTCTATCCTGGATCTCAGAGGGAGAAAGCTGAGTGAGCTCTGTGTGCTAATTTGGACTCAAGGATCAAGGTTTGTACTGTGCTTATGTTTTGTGGGTGTCGGGGACAGCCCCACACTGTATAGAGAGGAACCCGATTGTTTAGTTTGGTGCCGGATTGCAAGGTTTTGTTTTCTGCTTTTATGTGTTTTGAGCTTTCAAACCTGTGATGATAAACCTGGCAAGCCGCCAGATTTTAAAGAAACTGACATTCATGCTAAATGTTTTCCTCTGAAAAGTGATCCCCACAAGCTAATTTCCCACAGTATCATTAAAGAAAAGGAAAGTTCTGAGTGAGAGGCAGAATAGCAACAAGGTAGGATTTTGTCCAGGGGAAAGTTGTAGAGGACTGGAGGGAGTAGCCATCCCAATAGATCTGGCGGTATTGCCCCATAGGTGCAGGTAACTGCTATCCCCAGAGCCAGGTCCACAGAGTTTTGCAGTGTGGGCCTTTTTTAACAAATCTGCTGCTGGAGTGGAGGAAAAAAATGTCCTCAAATCACCCCCATGTCCAGAATCTTAAAGTGTTTGTAAAGTCACATAGTGACTTTATATGTATCCCCTCTGTATTATGCTGCCATTAACTACTGTGTATGTGTTTTTATAAAATGAAAATACTAAATACCTTTTCTCACACCGCAGCTGTGAGGTCACATGATCCCCACCACTCTTCTTCCCTGATCTATGGAGAGAAGTGGGAGGGGCCGAGATTCCCCTGTGATGTCAGCCGGCCAGCAGAGCGGGATCATGTGACTGCACAGCGGTGGTGTGGGCAAAGGCATTTAGACTTTTCATTAAAAAAAAACACATACATAGTAGTTAATGGCAGCATAATGCAGATGGGGTACATGTATATTTGCTGTATATTGCTGAATCGTGGCGGAAGGTGTGTGGAAGACAGCCACTCTCACGCTAACAGGCAGGGAGGGAGGGGAAGAGGGGAAGAAAGGAGAGACTCACAGCAGAGCAACAGGCTGAAGGAGGCATGTAATCTGACCAAGGTAATCATGACTCAGCAGCCATGATTGCCGCGGTCAGCACAGACAGGGGGACACAGGAAAAGGCAGGATCAACCAGGTATATTACAAGATAAGAAGGGACTTATTACACAGCAGAAGCACTGTGCTATAGATCATGCCTTAAAGGAACAGGATCTTTGTGTCTTTTTTTTTTTGGTTTACAACCACTTTAATGCCAGCCTAGCAAAACTGCTGACTTTGCAACTGCTCAAATTCCAGCTCATGGAATCAGCCCCATTTGTGAGTTTATGGCCTGTGCTACCTTATAGTGACAGATACCCAGCCACTATTTTTTACCCAGAAGTAAATTCCTACCCTCTACCAGCATGTGGAAGGTAATGTGTTTGAGTCATTGAACCACATTGTCAGTGGCAGGGTATAAATGACCATGGACTTGTGGTCCATTAAGCAGGGGCAGGGATGCTACATATCTATTATGGCACACAGGGTCTGGGAAGGATGCAAGACAGGGCACAAAAATTAAGCTTGTTGTACCGCCTTGTGTCTTATCTGATGGTGACAGTGCAGTAGCTTGTACTCCCTGCTCCTCATTGGCCTTATCCTCTGACTCCTTGAAACCAGCAGTTCCCCACTAACTGCCCAGAGCATATGCAACATCCCAGGCTAAACACTGACAGGCTGTGTTGCAGCTTGTGTACCTGAGGGACAGGAGCCACATTGGATGAGCTGCTGGCAGCTGTCTGGTTCCAGCCTGAAAGGTGGCTGACTCATGCTAGGTACTTGCCTGGCACATGTCATGCCATGACTTGGAAAGATCAGTTTGTAAATGGATAGAAAACTGGCTAAAAGACCGAATTCATAGAGTCCTCAAGTATGCCCAACAGCCATGTTTGCAGGTTTTCCTTTGTCTTGCACAGGTGCTTTAAATCAGAGTCAATGGTTTGGTATTTTGGACAGATATTTTATCCTAGGGAAATTCCTAAAACATGGCCTGCTGGGGGTACTTGAGGACAGGGTTGAGTACCACTGGTCTAAAGTTATCAGTGGTGTACCCCAAGATTCAGTGTTGGGACCCTTACTTTTTAATATCTTTATAAATGATATAGGGTCTGGGATTAAAAGTACCATTTCAGTGTTTGCAGATGACACCAAGCTATGCAGTAGAATAACATCCTTAACCACTTGCTTACTGGGCACTTAAACCCCCCCTCCTGCCCAGACCAATTTTCGGCTTTCGCCACTGTCGCATTTTGAATGACAATTGCGCAGTCGTGCGATGCTGTACCAAAACAACATTTTTATAATTGTTTTCCCACAAATAGAGCTTTCTTTTGGTGGTATTTGATCACCTCTGCGGTTTTTATTTTTTGCGCTATAAACAAACAAAGAGCGACAATTTTGAAAAAAGAACAATATTTTTTACTTTTTGCTATAATAAATATCCAAAACAAATTATAAAAAAAACCTATTCATCAGTTTAGGCCGATATATATTCTTCTACATATTTTTGGTAAAAAAAATCGCAATCGGCGTATATTGATTGGTTTGCGCAAAAGTTATTATGTCTACAAAGTATGGGAATTGATTTATGGGGTTTTTTATTATACATTTTCTTTTTACTAGTAATGGTGGCAATTTTTATCGGGACTGTGATATAGCAGCGGACATGTTGGACATTTTTGACACTTTTTTGGGACCAATGACATTTATACAGCGATCAGAAATTTAAATAGCCACTGATTACTGTATGAATGTCATTGGCAGTGAAGGGGTTAACATTAAGGGGGCAGTGAAGGGGTTAACTATGTTCCCTGTATGTGTTCTAACTGTATGGGCTGGCCGGGACATAACAGATCACAGGGATCAGTAGATCTGTTATGTCCTCCTTCACAGAACGGAGAACCGCCATGTTTACATTGGCGGTTCCCCGGTCTGCCACTCTAACAGGGGATTGCGGGTCTCCAGCGGACATCGAGCCTGCCCGACCCATGGGCACGCCCATGCACGTATCATACATACTAGGGGGAGTACAACTGGGGGAATCCATAGTAGAGAAGTATCTGGGGGTTTTGGTAGATCATAAGCTTAATAATGGCATGCAATGCCAAGCTGCAGTTTCCAAAGCGAGCAAAATCCTTTCTTGTATTAAGAGAGGTATGGACTCCAGAGATAGAGACATTATTTTGCCCCTGTACAAATCATTACTAAGACCTCATCTGGAATATGCAGTTCAGTTTTGGGCACCAATTCTCAAAAAGGATATCAGGGAACTGGAGAAAGTGCAGAGAAGGGTAACCAAACTAGTAAGAGGCATGGAGGAGCTCAGCTATGAGGAAAGATTAGAGGAACTGAATTTATTCTCTCTTGAGAAGAGGAGATTAAGGGGGGATATGATCAACATGTACAAATACATAAGTGGTCCATAGAGTAAACTTGGTGTTCAGTTATTCACTTTAAGATCATCCCAGAGGACAAGGGGGCAATCTTTACATCTAGAGGAAAAAAGATTTCATCTCCAAATACGGAAAGGTTTCTTCGCAGTTAGAGCTGTGAAAATGTGGAATAGACTCCCTCCAGAGGTGGTTCTGGCCAGCTCAGTAGATTGCTTTAAAAGAGGCCTGGATTCTTTCCTTAATGTACATAATATAATTGGGTACTAACATTTATAGGTAAAGTTGATCCAGGGAAAATCTGATTGCCTCTCTGTGGATCAGGAAGGAATATTTTCCCCCGCTATAGCAAATTGGTTCATGCTTTGCTTGGGTTTTTTGCCTTCCTCTGGATCAACTGTGAGTTAAGGATTGTGTATATGGGTTTGTATGGTTATATATATTTTTTCTTTTTTTTATTGGTTGAACTAGATGGACTTGTGTCTTTTTTCAACCTGACTAACTATGTAACTATGTCCTCAACCTAGTAGTGTAGCGGTTCATCATGTATTACCCCAGCTTCCAGGAGGTCCTTCTTCAGGTCAGAAGGATTTTGGGGTCACTTTAGGCAGTCATACCCAGTCACTGTTCACCTGGCATAAATTCAATTCCAAAATAAGCTGCTTATAAAGTGCCTCATCCAAATTACCCCCACATGCTAGAACACAACGTTGGCCATTTGAAGATGCTGTTGTCCTCCTGCATTCCCTCCTCCCTTTACTCCTCCTCCTCCTCCCTCCACTCCTCCCTCTGTTCCTCTTCACCACTTCCTCCTCTAATTTTTCTACCCAGCTACATGCCACAGAATACAGTCCCTTTCCCCAGATACAGGCCCGGATAGCCCCACAGTAACATGTTCATAGACCAATTTACCTTAAATCACATTGGCCTACTCCTATGAGTCTTTCTCCAAGCAAAAATGAAAGCAGTATTAAATCCAAAATCAAAAATGTATTATATTGCATCTAACTAATCATTAAATGTGGTAAGTGTATTTGTTTTCTTTTTTATGTTTTTTTCCCTTTATTTTCAACTTGTGATCCAGCCAATAACTTTGTTTTATTCATTTACCAAACCATGCTGTCCAGCAACTGTGGCTGTTAGAGTGTTGAGACAAACCATTTAACAATGACAGGGGTGCTTACAATGGTCAACTTTTATTCATTTATATAAAACCCTTATCCCAAAAGGAAAAAAAACTGTTGCTGTGAATCTGCTGGTGCATCTAACACCCTGTCCCCAGATTAACAATGCTGCTTTCCAAGGGTGTCTTTGTTGCTCCACCATCTAGGGTGGAGCCACCCTAACACAGGTAGTATATTATTGAACATATCACCAGGTGAAAATAAAGAAGTAAAAGCCTAACTAAAAATTTAAAGTAACCACTACATTATTTAAGCTGCAATATATAACATTTTGTTTCTGGGTATAGCACCACTTTAGGAATACAATTTTACAGCCATAGTTTGCCTGCCCTTCTCCAGAGTGAAGCCTTGAAACTTGAAACATAACTCTCCCGGTATTCAGCCCATATTCTCCTGTAAGAATGATGTCAGGTTTTTGCTGGAGTGGAATTAAAAAAAAATGTCCCCAATCCCCCCACATGTCCAACATCTGTATACCATCTTAGCACTTCCATACCAGCCCCTTTCCTCTAGTTCATGGCCTGGGCATGTCCCACATTAACATTTTCCCCATACGATGGATGAATAGCTGGGAATGTGCCAAGGCTATATACCATGGGCGTCCGCAGAAATTTTTTCAGGAGGGGGCATCATTTTAAGGTCACCCATGCTATGCCGCTTTTTGACATTATCACGGTCAGAGACTGCAGACATAGTACAGGAGATGATCAGAGACTGCAGACATAGTACAGGAGATGGTCAGAAACTGCGGACATAGTACAGGAGATGGTCAGAGACTGCAGACATAGTACAGGAGACGGTCAGACACTGCGGACATAGTATAAGAGACAGTCAGAGATTGTGGACATAGTACAGGAGATGATCAGACACTGCAGACATACTACAGGAGATCGTTAGAGACTGCAGACATACTACAGGAGATGGTCAGAGACTGCAGACATACTACAGGAGATGGTCAGACACTGCAGACATACTACAGGAGATGGTCAGACACTGCAGACATAGTACAGGAGATGGTCAGACACTGCAGACATAGTACAGGAGATGGTCTGAGACTGTGGACATGGCACACGAGACGATCAGAGACTTCATACATAGGCCAAGAGGATAAGGACCTAGTGGGCAACCCCCGATCCGATCCCTGATTCCAGGGGGGGGGGCAATTGCCCCCCTTGCCCCTATCTGCGGATGCCCATCCTATATACTGTAACTAAGGTTTCTCATCTTAGACAGTTGGGAAGTTGGTTCAGAAGTTTGGTACATCTAGATTCAATGTTGTCCAGCTATTCATTAGCAACCAACAATCCTTCAGCTTTTAATGCTGGGGTTTGTAGTTCCTGAACAGCTTGGGGACCGTTGCCTGGTTCATAGACGTGTTCCATGTGTTACAAGCAAAAAAGCTTAGTGTGTAGACTACATATCACTCAAAGGTGATCATATAGCAATTTTCATGTTGATATGGTCTTGTGGAACAGTCAAGAGTAGAGAAAGATATATTCCCTATATTTTAGCTGTTAAAGTGACTGTACAGACCTGTGCCCAAAGTTTTCTAAAAGTCTTTACCTGTGTGTTGGCTCAGTAGGGTATTTACAATCATTAGGTTTACAAGAAAGAATAGACACCTCCTGTTTCACTGGAGCCCCCTAGCACCCTACTAGAAAACAATTAGACTCCTATTCAGATGTCGTTTAAAGTGCTTAGGCTGAAAACATACCACAAAAATGAAGTTGCTTCCACTGTTCTACACTGGAATAAATTGTCTTACAGTAAGGAAGAACATAGAGAGATTCTGAACAGACACAGTTTACAGCTTTCCTAGGACTCCCCTTTAATAGGTCCAATATGGGCCTAGGTTCTTCTGGTTTAGCCATTCAGTTGCACCAGCAGATCATTAGCCAGCATCTAGTACAGAAAAGTGAGTGGGCTCTTTCCATGGTTTACACACTCTCATTCATTCTATGCCTGGTAGTAGTAGTACAGCTCTCTGAAACTCTGTTATTATATCATTTCTAAATTGTGTTGTTTCTTTCTGCATGTTCTTATTGAATCCATTGAATCCAAGCACCATAAAGTAATCTTATTTTTGACATATTTTTGTTAAAGCGTAACTCCACTTTTGTTGAGTTAGGTGATCTATGTTCATTGCAGGAATTTTAACAAACCTTGTTGCAGATTCCTACCTTTTGTTATTCTGAAGAAATCTTTGTGTGTTTGCCTGTGCCCCTGTGGAAAAGTGAATCTAATGGGAGTGGTTTCATAATTATCAATCAGCTGCAGCAGCTGCAGGGCACTAATGAGGAAAACTGCTGGGTCTGCATCCCTTTAGACGTGATATCCTATTGGGAGTATCTCACCAAAATGACATTTTTGTTGCAGGGTATGCCTGAAATCTGACTTGTATCTTAGTACAGACTTCTGGGAAAATCAGTGAGCCGATCACACAAGCAGGAAATTATGTTTCTGGGAGGCGTTCTGTACACATTCTGTATACGGAACACCACCAGGTTGCCATATTGCATTGCATTTTCAGAAAATTACAGAGCTGCAGATTGAAAAGGAAAGGTCATTTTTAATAACATTCAATTACAATATGACTTGTGTCACAGTTGTATACACTATATTATTTTTTCTTTATTGTTATTTTTTTCCCCCAATAAAGTGGAGCTACTCTTTAAAGATATTCTGTTGTTTGCATTTTACCATTGTGCTTGATATGCTAACCAAGACAGTTATCAAAGTAAAAGGTTACCATTGTGCTTGATATGCTAACCAAGACAGTCATCAAAGTAAAAGGTTAAAGCAAAACTAGCTCAGCCACTTATTAGCTGATACAGCAATCACAGAATAAAAGGAATAGAGTCATTTTAGCTTTGACACCATAAAATAATTCTTGTTCAATAGGGATGTACAGTTTTTCAATGTTTTAATAGATGTACATGTAAGTGTGCTTAGATTGATGTGAATAATGTAATTAATAATGTTTCCAAAAATCTTTTGATATGTTAAATGCTTCATTTATATGTAGCTCTTTTACAGTATACTGTATAATTTTTTTTGTACTTCAGTTCTGATAATAATTTCTATATAATTTTTTTTTTTATAGCTGTGATGTGCTATAAACCCCAAAACCTATTTGATAAGATTCCAAAGATCAAATAAGGCTTCTTCATATAAGAATCAGTTGTCCATTTTTTTAAGGATTGCAGTAGAGTGCTTACCTTTTTCTGTACCATATTAGCAATAAAATTGTAATAGAGGTCCTTAATGTTGTCTAAATGGAACATTGTTATTTTTGATATAACTCAAAATATGATAACCTTTCGAAAAGATGATGTATTTTTCCATTAAAGACACATGGATTTATTTTAATCTAGTTGAATATACACTGTTCTTGAATACTTTGGTGAATTTGTTCATTTAGCCTACACTGCCATAGACTAGAGTGCTCTATTACACATGAACCACTAGAGGGCTCTTGTACCACACATAAAAGTCATCTTGTCCAGGATTTGTAACGGTTCATGCCTTTTATAGTTTATTGAAAGAAGAACTCCACTCAAACACATATAATTGATACCAGGGGCGTAACGATAGGGGTTGCAGGGGTTGCGGTTGCAACCGGGCCCCATGCTCCAGGGGGCCCATGTGCTTCCATTGTACACCTGGATAGGAGTGATGGTGAGGGTGGCATTTAGAAGGTTTATTTATTCCATTTTCCTCCTAATGCAGGAGATTGGTTCCTCTATATGCTGCCCCTGCCGCCCCTCCTATCCAGTTTACTTGTCTTCTGCTGTTCCCAGGGTCCCGCTGTGGGACCGTAATAAAGGGACCCGTGCAAGGAGTAAATGGCCCCAGGATTAGCAAGAAGAGGGAAGGGCCCTGGCCAGAGCTCAGGGGGGCCCTTCCTAATTTCTTGCACCCGGGCCCTGAAGGTTCTAGTTACGCCTCTGATTGATACATATTCTATTTCATAATTTTCCATTATTAGGAACTATATTTTCATTTTAATCTGAGGCTAGCTAAGCTTTTCTAAAGCAGGGGTCAATGATCTTTACCACAATAAGTGGTCTATTTATAATATATTTGCATATGTTCATCCGGCTAAGCTGCATGTACATTTCTTCTGTGTTAAAAAACAGCCCGTGCTCCTTAAGTTTGGAGATTTTTCACACACTATATAAAGCTGTGGCTGGTATTTTCTCTTGTGATTAAATGATTTTATGGTATTTTCTCTTAGTAAAATACATTTTTAATGCTTCTTAGATACCTGTAGATTGTTAGATTTGTTTTAGTCGCAATAAAAGACATTGTCTGAAGCTTTCAAAATGTCTTTTTTTTCTTTTAAGGAAAACAATTTAAAGAGTCTTGTACACAAAGTGATTTGCTTTGAGGTGTGGTTAGTTTGTGGCATGTGATCTGCAGTTTTTGGTGATTCTTGTGGTGCTTTTCACTCTGTTTTTGCTCAGTTTTGTTGCTTTGTTGACAGATTCAACTGTCTTTTTAGGCCAATATCATGAATTTCTTCATTATCATTCTGATAATAAGCTTGGTCCAGCTGAAGATGATTTGGGATCGAATGAACCAGCAGAAGAAGACAGAAACGCATCCATACTGGGTGCCTCGTATTGTCACCCAGAGATAAAAGGGCATTTTCACACCCCGTATCATGACTTGCACAGTTTTCCCCAAAAGTTGTATGGATATGTCTGCATTGCAGTGCCAACTTTTTCTGTTTTGCTGCAGATTCTAAGACCCCGGCTGATGCTGTCAAGACTAGGGTAGCACCGATTTTTTTAGCAGCGAGTATGAGTACTGATACTTTTGGTCAAGTACTCGCTGATACTGTATACCGATACCTTTGCAGTCGGATTTGAGCCTATACGCTGCAAGGAATCACGACTGGTAACCTGAACCAGGGGCTTATCCTTCAGGATAACTGAGGAAGTAACAAGGTCACCTAAGGTCTGTCCCCTACAGGTCCTCAGGTGAAAGGACAGTTAAGACAAGACTTTAGGAAGTGACCTGCCTGGCCACAATAAAGGCACACTCTCTCCCTCCTCCTAAAGGCCTTTTCATCTGCAGAGAGACGTGTGAATCCCAACTGCATGGGTTCTACTTTACTGGCAGACTCGGTACCAGGAGGTATGGGAGGAGAGGGAGGCAAGGGTGGAACTGCAAAGCTCAGAGCCAAATGTACAGGAGACTTCCGCAAGTGCTCCTTAACCACTTGCCGACCGCCGATCGGCATCTGATGGCGGCAAAGTGGTTCGTTCCCGCAAAACGCCGTCATACGAAAGAGTTTAGTGAGTGCGCGCGCGCCGCCGGAGGCACGCCCGCACGCTCACTGTGTTCGGGGAGGGCCAGGGAGCGGGTGCGACGGCTTCGATTGCCGCCGGCTACCCGCGATGGCCCCCCCGGAGCGAAGGAGCGGAGGTCCGTGTATGTAAACACGGACCTCCGCTCTGTGTGAGGGGGAAGGGCTGTGATCACAGCCTTCCTGTACGTGAAGGCTGTGACCACTTCCCTTCCCCAGCTAGGGCAGTCCCCATACAGTTAGAACACGCCCAGGGAACATAGTTAACCCTTAGAGCGCCCCCTGCAGGTTAACCCCTTCACTGCCAATGGCATTTACACAGTAATCAGTGCATTTTTATAGCACTGATCGCTGTATAAATGCCAATGGTCCCAAAAAAGTGTCAAAATGGTCCGACATGTCCGCTGAAATATCGCAGTACCGCAAAAAATTGCAGATCGCCGCCATTACTAATAAAAAATAAAAAAAAAATAAAAACCCCAAAAATGAATTCTCATCATCCGTAAACGCGACCACTTTTGCGCAAACCAATCAATAAACGCCGATTGCGATTTTTTTTATCGCAAATATGAGGAAGAATATAAATCGGCCAAAAACGGTGAAAAAAAATGTTTTTTATAGTTTTTTTTTGGATTTGTATTTTAGGAAAAAGTAAGAAATTTGGGTTTTTTTGCAAAATTGTTGCTCTTCTTTTGTTTATAGCGGCGATCAGAAATGACACAGCGGTGATCAAATACCACCAAAAGAAAGCTCTATTTGTGGAAAAAAAAGGACGCAAATTTTGTTTGGGTACAATGTCGCACGACCGCGCAATTGTCAGTTAAAGCGACGCAGCGCCGAATCGCAAAAAGGGCTCCGGTCCTAAAGCTGGAAATCCTTCCGGGGCTGAAGTGGTTAAAGGAAGGTCTCTCTCTGAGTCTGGAGTCAATGAAAATGGCAAACATGATCAACTTCTCCAGCTCAGTGGGTATGTCTCAGACTGCTATCTCATCCTTGCTGTTATCCCAGAGATCATGAGAAAAATCAGCCACAAGGGCCTCATTGTTCCAAGCAACCTCTGCTGCCAAAGTACAGAATTCAATGGCATAATCGGCAACAGTTCTCGTACTCTGTTTGATGGACATGAGGTTCTTGGCAGCAGAAGTGGAGCATTAGGGAACGCCAAATACCCTTTTAAAGGAAGCCACAAACTCTGGGAAACTCAGGATGACAGGGTTTTGTGTCTCCTATAGAGGGTTTGTCCAGGCCAAGGCTCTCTCAGAAAGCAAAGAATTCGCCTGGGCCAGCATCTCAAAGTATATCCCAACCAATGCTGATACCATCTCACATTTGCCCCCATCTGGGGGAGCAGTGGTTTCTGGAACATGGAACATTCGGGACAGCGCATCAGGTTTTATATTTTTCGACCCAGGCTTGTATGTGATGTGGAACTGAAAGCGTGAAAAAAAGTGCCCAGCGGGCCTGACGTGGTCTCAGTCTCTTCGCTGTTCTAAGGTACTCGAGATTTTTATGGTCTGTATGGACCAAGATGGGGTGCACAGCTCCTTCCAAAAGGTATCGTATCCTCCAAGGCGGATTTGATGGCCAATAATTCCCTATCTCCCACATCGTAGTTCCTTTCCGGTGCTGTGAGTTTGGGGGAGAAAAAGGCAACAGGATGGAGCAGAGCTTTGGAACCCTGTCTCTGAGATAGTACGGCTCCAATGGCAGTCTCTAAGGCGTCTACCTCTAATACGTAGGGAAGCTCGGAGTTAGGATGTCTCAGTATGGGTGCGGAGGTGAAGAGCCCCTTAAGAGTTTGAAAAGCCATTTGAGCTTCAGCAGACCAATGAAAACGTGATCCTTGCTTGGTGAGTTGCGTGATGGGCGCTATTATGGCGGAGAAGCCCCTTATAAATTTCCTATAGAAATTGGAAAACCCCACAAAGCATTGGACCCCTTTCCTGTCTGTTGGTGCAGGCCACTCCAGGATGGCTGAGACTTTCTGAGGGTCCATTGTGATGCCTGTAACAGATATAATGAGGCCGAGAAATTGGATACTGGGGCGTTCAAAGACGCACTTTTCTGCGTATAATCCGTGCTGCCGGAGACGATTTAGGACACTATGGACATGGTTGCGGTGCTCTTCCAGGGACGAAGAGAAGATAAGAATATCATCTAGGTGGATGTTAACGAACAAGTCCAGATATTCTCGGAACACATCGTTGACCAGATGATGGAAGGTCACTGGGGCGTTACAGAACCCAAAAGGCATCACTAAGTATTCAAAGTGTCTAAAACGGGTTCAGAAGGCAGTCCTCCACTCATCGCCTTCCCTAATTCGGATTAGGTTGTACGCCCCGTGGAGGTCCAGTTTAGTAAAAATTCTGGTCGACCCCAGTCTCTGAAAGTGTTCCGGAACTAAAGGCAGAGGATAGTGGTTTTTGACAGTTACTTTATTTAGTTCCCGGTAGTCAATACAGGGTCGTAACGTGTGATCTTTCTTCTCAACAAAGAATATGGCAGCCCCAGCAGGGGATGTGGAGGGTCGAATGAAGCCCTTCTCCAAATTGTCGTTAAGGTAGGGCTTGAGGGCGGAGAGCTCCAACTCGCACAGAGGATAGATCCGCCCGAAGGGGATTTCGGCCCTGGGTAAAAGTTCTATGGGGTAGTCGTATGGCCTGTGAGGTGGCAACTTGTCGGCCCCTTTCTTGCTAAATACATCCAAGTAATCATGGTAAGCGGATGGGACAACTTGGAGAGCTTCAGAATCAGGGTCAGGATCCAAACTAAGTAGCGTAGGACCGGGTTTCTGGGTCTGAGGCAAACAGTGGTGGAAGCAGTAGGTGGATCGGAACTGAATATCCCCGGAAGACCAGTTGATGCAGGGACTATTAGCCTTGAGCCAGGGTAGGCTGAGGATAACAGGGAAGAGGGGAGATGTGATGGCGTCCAAGATGAGTGACTCCCGGTGGCCGTTGGCCATCACAGCAGGTATGGGAACAGTCTCATGAGTGACAGTGCCGGATTTGATGGCCGTCCCGTCTGCCAAGTGGACGGTCATCTTTTGTGCCTTAGGATGAAGGGGAATCTGATGTTGAGCAGCAAAGGTTTGGTCTACAAAGCAGCTGCATGCCCCGGAGTCGATAATTGCTTGGATTTGGAGACTCTCTCTGTGTAGCTGTAGAGAGAGCAGAATAATGAAATGAGCGACATTGCTCGAGGCAGGGGGGTCCTCCTGGTTACCCCTAGCAGAGCACCTACCGAGCTTGGCCGGGCAGGTGCACACAAAGTGTCCGGTCTCCCCACAGTACATGCACAGGTTGTGGGAACAACGTGGCTGTCTCTCTTCGGAGGTGAGAGTAGGACGGATGAGCCCTACTTGCATTGGCTCAGGATAGCCAGAAGAGGCGGTTGCCGGAGTGGCTGGACCCGGAGAGACCAGGGCAGGATAACTGGGCACCCAGGGTATCACCCAAGTAGGTCGTGTAGCTGCAAAGGTTCTCTCCGCTCTACATTCTCTTAGACGTCGGTCTATCTGGATAGCCAAGTTGACAAGTGAATCCAGGGCTTGAGGCACTCCAACGCGGGCAAGCTCATTCTTTAGCGGCTCAGATAGACCTAAGCGAAACTGGAAGCATAGTGCATAGTGCCGCTTCATTCCATGCACTCCAGCGCCTGAATTTGGCAGCGTAGCCTTCCACCTTGTGGCGGCCCTGCTGGAGAGCATGGAGAGCGGCTTCAGCGGTAGCAACCTGGTGAGGATCCTGGTATAGGCAGGCCATGGCGTCAAAAAACAGAGCAAGGGTGGAGCCTCGGGGCCTCTCTGTTCCCATAGCCGATGGGCCCAGGGCTGGGGTTCATCTTGCAGCAAAGAGATTACTAACGCCACTTTTGTGGCTTCTGAAAAAAAGGTGCAACCTGAAATAAAGTTCACATGAATTGCAGAAGGCCCTCAATTTGCGGCGGTCCCCAGAGAACTTATCCGGCAGGGGGACCTCAGGCTCAAGTGGTAGGGCCACAATGGTGCAACCAGCGGCCAGGCTTCCGACAGGAAATATGGGTGTAGCAAGCTCCTGTACCCGTTCTTCCAGCCGGGTATGTCCCGCCTGCAGGTTCTTGACCGCCTGTGTGAGGCCGGTAAGGTGGATACACAGTTCAGTTCATCCATAGCAGAGGGTGCTCCCTGCGCAGACTCAAGCATGGCTGTCCATTGCTGTCACGCACCTGGTGGTGGAGTTTGTCTTGTGCAGGAAGCAACCACTCTTGCAGCTCTGGTTGGGGAACCCCTGGTAGGACAGACAGGAAGTTCGGGAGCACAGAGGGGCATGAGTGCTGGACTGGTTCACTGGTGGTGGTGTGAGCAGTCCGGTAGAGCTTATGCAGACAGTAGAGTAATGATGTAGGCAGGGTCGGCAACTAGGCTGGCAATGCGGTACAGGAGGTGCAGGCAGAAGAGTAGTCAGGTGCGGGCAGGGTTGTCAACAGGCGGGCAGCGAGGTACACAAGGAGCAGGCAGTAGAGTTGTCGGGGGCACGCTGGGGGTCGATGCAGGCGGAGATCAGATAGAGTCAAGACAAGCCGGGTCACAGGAACAGATAACAGGTAGCAAGGTTGCTCAGGAACACACTAAACGCTATAGAATGGATAGCACTTGTTGCTGGGCTTTGCAGGCTTAAATGGAGCCGCACAGGCATGCGCACAAGCGCACAAGTCCACAGAATAGTGCAGATTTCTGATCACTGAGATGGGAGGACAATATCCTCATTAAGGTGAAAAGCGAACACTGCTTTCGGTAGAAAGGAAAGCTGTGGGCAAAGAACCACCTTATTGTTGTGCAAGACCATAAAAGGGGATTTAAAGGACAAGGTAGCCAGCTTTGAAACCCTACTAGCAGAGGTGATGGCAACCAGAAAGGCAATTTTCTGGGAAAGATTTCCTGAATATTTTCAAAGGGAGGCTTCTGTAGGAGCACAAAATTCAGGTCCTAGGATGACAACATCTGAGGTCTGATTAGAGGAAACACATGCATGACATCAGGGAGAAGAAGGTATGAATCAAGGAATGCATAGCCAGAGGACATTGAAGAAATACTGTCAGAGCTGACACTTGGCCCTTGATGGTACTTAAAGCAAACCTCTGATCAACAGCTTGATGAAATCACAATCCGCACCACAGAAAAAGAACAACGATGAACCTTCAACATGGTAGAAATGATCAATTCCAACATCGCTCTAGGAGTGTGTGATGTGCACCTTTAAGACTGGAGTTCCTTTGACCGTCTTTACAGAGCGCAATCTATCGTATGTCTGGTAAGCCTCCCATTCATTTGGGTTTTGGATCTTCCTGTAGATATATGGCTGTCAGTGGGGCACTATTCCAGAAAGCTGACCAAGGTGATATCTTGTAAGGGACAACCTACACTTCACTCCTCGATAATATTCCTCTTTCCCTATCTTACTCCCACACTGCACATGGAATGTAGCAGAATTCCACTATTTATGGAATTCTCAGTCAGGATGGCTGACTTAGTATCCTGTCACACATACAGGATTCATTCATTTCATAAGTTCAGTCACATTAAGGGTCCTTTCACATGAGCGGATCGTTCAGGTCCACCTGTCAGTTTTTCATGCGGATCTGAACGGACGCTCCATTGTCATCTATAGCGCAACAGATGTCAGCGGTGACACGTCCGCTGACATCCAATCCACTCCGATTCGCTAAATACAGACTAGTGGATCAGATCGGATGAAAACGGACAGACGGTCCGTGTTCATCCGATCCTCCATAGAGTAGAATGGAGCTGTGACAGGTCAGTCTCTGCACTGAGTGCAGAGACTGTCCTGTCATCCGCCGGCTCAGCGGGGATCAACGGATGGATCCCCGCTGAGCAGCGGAGCCCGTCAAAACGGTTATGTGAAAGGAGCCTAAAACGGATGAAGTATTCATCAGTTTTTCATCCGTTCTTTCATCTGTTTTATATCAGTGCTCATCAGTTTTTCATCCGTTCTTTCACCTGTTTTATATCAGTGCTCATGAGTTTTTTTATCAGTTTTTCATCTGTTTTTTCATCCGTTTTTCATCTGTGGTCATCAGTTTTTCATCAGTTTTTTTTATATCCACTCCCAATGCAAAAACTGATGAAAAACTGACCATTTGTCACTTTACATCCGTTTTTTCGTCCGATCTGTTTTTTAGACGGCTGGAAAATCGGGCTTTCATCCGTTCAAAAAAAAACAGATGTTGGCGGAAGCGAATGAAAATGGATGGAAATAGATGATCATCCGTTGTCATCCGTTTTTCCATAGAGATGCATTGATGTCTGTTTTTCATCCGTCAACAGATGGATGAAAAACTGACAAGCAGTCCATATGTGTGAAAGGGGACTAAAGTGTGCAGGATTTCAGTATCAAATAGGATTGCTATCCTCCCTAAGATGGCTGCTAAGAGTCAATAACAGGAGACAATTAGTCTTTCATGGACCCCTGCCAGCCCTAAATAAAGGCATGGTGCCACCTTAAGGTTGGAGGATCTATTGCAGCCTCTACCTGCCTACATTCAGAAGATGTTCCGTGTTCAAATTTTTCAGAAGGCATTTGACAGGTGGTGAGGAGGTGTTATATTGCCTTCTCACCACCTGATTTAATGTTGTAAATACCACACTACCACTCTGCAGCCCCACAGACATTCATAATTCACGTTCAGCAATGGCAACTCCTGTGAAATGCAACATGCAGTTTAGTTTCTTCCACAGGCCGCAGAGCACAGCCTTGTGACCGTGGCATGTGTACAGCCCTGAGCAGTTGCCAGTCAGTGTAGAGGCAGGTAGTCAGGGGGCTGTAAAACTGTGTCTCAACCCCTTGGTTTTACAGCCCCCTAGCTGCTCGTGTGAATGACCCCCTTAACGCTTGCAATGGTACAGTATACAATGTAACACACAAAGAAAAAACAAGGCTTCAGGAAGCATTACAAATTTCCGAGAGATAAACTGCATCTTTGGCATTACACTGAACCTCAAAAAAAAGGTTAAAATTGTCTATAACACCTGTCTCAAACCCAATTAAATGGTGCTGTACAAATTGCACAATGGCAGAAAACGTGGTGCAATCAGTGCAGCAGACACAATGACATAATTACAATTCCTCGACACACCCTGCTGGGCAAGGCTCACCCACATTTGGCTCTCTTAGTCTCCTGATTTATTCCTTTATTTATTTGAACATGTGTAATGTCCGTTTTCCAACACTCTGTATACAAGATCTTGCGAGCTGAGCGATAATAAATTATAAACGTGTCATAAACTGGAGAGAGAAATCAGAGCTGGGATTTTCCTGGGGTTGCAGATGGGCTCAGAGCTGTGTAAACACTGGTGGGAGATTGAGGAATTTGTACAATACAGATCTGTTTTCCATATGGCTCCCTGGTGATGTGATGAAATGATAGATTAGGAGGAGAAGATGGAAAGTTGTTATGATCGGTGACCTAGCCTAACCTCACAAATCCAACACAGGATTTCATCGCACAGCGGGCCTGACACCCACAAGAGCTCCTATGCCAAATATACTGCACATCCATTGTCTCAGAATGGAGCTATAATCTTTTTAAAGTTCTTTTTTAGATAAGGAGAAGGACTGATGCTGTGTTTATCAAATCAGGATTTTAGGCTAGAATTGTCACTTTCTGTGTTTACAATATTGGCCAATGCCCAGGTTGGCAGGGCAAGATGGCAAAGCACCAAGCTTCAAAATTTACATACTGTGGTAACTTTTCCTTAAGCTAGCCATACATTTTAAACATTCGCACAAACATGAAAATTCTCATCAGTACATTCAATGACATGATGAATGTCATTCTAAGGTACTTCAAAAAACATTTGCTTTCAACATCTAGTTTGGAGTAACTGGACTTTACTAAATTAAAACCATATTCACTGTTAGTAATTGTTCGAGAACTGCTCCTTCAAATTTACTCACCACTGCAGTCGCAAACCAACATTGATATGACCCCACTAACAATTAGCAAGTTAAATAAACATTCTTAGGGAAGGAAATATTCAAACACAATTCTACTAGTGTTTGGTTAGCTTGATTATCTTTCCCTCATCTGGTCACTTCCTAATATTTGTGGCCAAATAAGGAGATATTGAGAGCATAGTTACCAACCAATCTTCATTTGATGGCACTCTCCTTGTTTTGGAACTCTGTTCATCATTCCTTGTCAAATGTTCTTTTTAGCTCTGGTGTATACATTTATTTACCATTTAATTGCCAAAGTTGTATATAGTGCCATAAAAATGTAATTCATCCTGCAGATGATTTTTATGTTATTATAAAGGAAAAGTAGAGGGGATAACTCCCCAATAGGTTTAAGTGATCATTCTTGTGCTTGAATTCATCATGGTCCTTTTAATGACAAGGATATATCTGTTGCCTAAATATTCTGTGTTACAAGGTGTTCCCTCATTTTAATTTTCCCCAGAAAGTTGGAGGGTATGTGAGAGAACAAGGTTCACTATAGTCCAAGATACATGAATTGTGTCTTATAAATCCGTTGTCTATATAGGAACAGTAATTTTCCTGGTACTACTTAAGTTCGTGTTCTTACTAGTGAATTTGGATAACCCCTCAATAGGGGAGATGAAAAGGAAATATTATTGTATTTTTAGTAGACGTCCTACTTAATGTAAAAATACCGTGATATATGTTGAAACCGTTAATTTACCATTTATTTACATATGTGGTCTCGATTTTTCTTGTAAACTGTTCCTTACTACTTGTCTCAAGGTTTTGTTCCTCTCACGGTAGTTTACTTCTAACCAACCATTGATACGAGAGTTATAGAGGAATAAACCGGTGTTTATAATCC
>BLSH010022043.1:1347695-1360947 GCA_018402905.1 Glandirana rugosa
CCAAATGTGGCACCAGAGGGGGGGAGAAGGAGGCAGATAAGCAGAGCTTCCACTTTTGGGTGGAACTCTGCTTTAAGGACTAGCAGTTAGTATGAGGGCTTGTTTTGATGGACTTTGTTAATGAGCGTTGCATTCCGCATTTAAATGCAAAGCTACTCAAAGACATGCACTCAAATGAAAAATTGTAACTAACGCTAAGTTTGACCTGCTTTGCCTGCAATGTGAATGGATCTCAACGGGGCCTGCTGTAATCAAATACACATAAAGCAGGTCAAACCTGGCCTCAAAATTGTCATCTACACAACACCTCTAAAGTAATCAAAAATCTACAGCTTTAAAGCCCAAATTAGGTGATTTGAAAGTAATAAAAGCAGCTCTGGCAGCAATACTCACATTCCCTCTGGTGCTGTTCCCTGCAGTAACACCTTTCAGCCACTGCCTAGCATCATTCAACTTACTTCCCTTCATGGAGGATAGTTTAGTGCTGGAGAAGAAGTGAAGACGAACAGAACCCTGTTCTCTTCAGTGGACTTGCCAGATGACATCTGAAAAGGTAAGTAAAAAAAATCCCAAAAACAAAAAAACAAGCACAGATTAAACCTTTAAATGCATTCTTCAATTGCAGATCAATAGTAACATAATACATAATCATTATATCTGCATGCGATCTATAATGAGATTGTGACTTATTCACACAGCAAAGTTTCTGTTGAGTGTTTGGTCCAGAACTGATTGTGGGATCAATCATATTCCTCTTTCTTAATAAGCCTAGATATAAATATTTAAAATTTTAAGAGTTTATTCTTGCTGGGGCCAACAATCGTGACTTAACAGGAAAAAAAAACTTTGACAGATAGATAGTGGGCTTTCTGGGTGCTTGGAAAAAAAAGGAATTTTTCTTTTCTGAACTTCTGAACGGTGTTGCTATTTAAGGCTCACATGGCCTGCAACATGACAGAGCACACAGCAGTGCGTGATACCATCGCGTGTGGTCCGGATGCCGCCCATGCCAGGAGCACACGGATCAAACCGCGAAGGGGTGATCAGAGTATGTCAAACTATCTTTTAACAATGCCAGAACACGGCGAGCTAAAGGAGAGACGCTTCTAATAACCTAAACAACCGGAGAGGGTGAGAATGAAGCTCAAACAAAGCGATACTTTTCCATTGTCTAACATTTCACGTCTTTCTTCTCCAGGCTCTCAGCGCAGTGGGTGACATTCTTTCCTAGATCTTCCTAGCCAGTAATGTATTTGGGTTAAAGGTATACAGCTGTCAAGATTAAAAAACTAAGCCTTGAAATGCAAACTTGGAATATGGTTTACCTGCCCATGGCTAATGTTTCTTAATCTAAAAATAGTTGTAGTGCATTGGGTCAACCCTGCTACTTAAAAAATCTGTAATAAGCCACTTGTTGGTTCCTATCTCCCACACACTGCAAAGGACATGCTACCTAGCTCAGAGCTGATGTTCTAGCACTTCCTGGCAATGCCCTATCTCCTCTGTTGTTGGGTTCACCCCCTTTAGATGCACCATCACCTGCTGACAAGGATCTGTATGGTATTGCAGCTCGGACATGCTCAAAGGCACCCGTGGCATCAGCTAGGGTAAAATATTAATTATGCTTAAAAGGGGAATGTAAAGTGGTTTGTATGTGTTTTCTTTGTATATTATGGTTAGGAATAAAAAAAGTTTAAAAAAATTTCTTATTTTAAGTTAGAAAAATATGAAATACTAGCAATAAATATTTAGTATTTTCATATGAAAGCAACAGGAGGAGCTATTGGCTCTTTTTCACATGGTTTCTTTCTCTGCATAGCTAGAAAAAAAATCCTGTTCTTTATACAGCCCAATAGTTCAAGCTGAAATTCACTCACATGGGATTGCATGCACTTACCTAGACATCGATCAAAGTGGTCAATTAGAAAAATTGGTCACCTGCAATAGCACACCAGCTGCTTGCTGCAAGCATTCAACTGTCAGAAGAGTTGGCACACAACAAAAGGGATGGGCGGACAGGATGCTGGCCAGGTACTGAATTGAAGAAGAGCTGTGTCTAGGTGGCCATCCTAGTAGATAAAGCATCTAAATGAAGCATCTCAATGATTGGTCATAGTATTTCTGCCAAAAGACCAACGACCAATGCAGATAAGCTACCAGATTTGTTCTATAGTGACTGATGTTATTCATCTTAACCCAGTAACATGGTTCATCCAAAAAAATGGAAAATTTAGAAGGCAGCAGCAACAGTCCCAATTAACTTTCTAGATGCCTGCATTTGGATGAAACCCATAGAAGTCAATATAAAAGGCAAAATTAAGACTGAGTTTTGGTGGTTTTAAGGGTGAAGTTGGGTTTAAATGGATTCTGAGGTTTACAGAAACTTTTTTCACCTACCCTGGACTTCTTGTACCAAAAACGGGCCCTCGTAATTTTATGTTTATTTTTTTCACATAAAAAAATTAAACCACAGTACACAAGTACAAATCAAATACACAAATAAAGGAAAAAAACACAAAGAACACTAAGACCCCTCTCACACCAGGGTCGCCCGAGCGTTAGCGGTAAAACACTGATTTGCGGCGCTTTACCGCTGTTTATAACAGCACTTTAGCGCCACTATTTCGGACGGCAGCAATGCGCTTTTAACCCTCCCCAAGGAGTTAAAAAGGGGTTAAAAGTGCCGGTTAGCGGCGCTTCCAAAGAGGTGTTCAGGTGCTTCGGGAGTGCTGCCCCATTGTTTTTACCAATCCCAAGATGCGGCTTGCAGGACTTTTTTTACCGTCCCATAAGCGCACCGCCCCAGTGTGAAAGCACTCGGTCTTTCACACTGGGGTGGATGGGGGGTAGTTTTTCAGGCGCTTTTCAGTCACTGTTTTTAGCGCAAAAGCACCTGAAAAACGTTCTGGTGTTAAAGGGGTCTAAAAGAAATTAAAACTAAACTACCTTAAAGTGGAACTACACTGCATTTGAGCAGCAGGTAGGTGGGTGTGCTTAGCTGAGAAAACCCCTCCTTCACTCATGAAGACTCCTGGGATGTATGCCATCATTTACCTAGGCCAGAAACCAGGAAGTAACTGAAGAAATGTAAAAAAAAACATTTAAAGCAAGTAAAACGGAAAATTTCCTATCAAATACTTCCTGATGGACTACATGGCAGCCTACGAGTGGGTTTACCCCGCCCCTCCAATCCTATAGGACCCCATTACCATAAATTTAGCCTCATGGTCCATACCTGTGTTCCGTATATAGCCCCTCCTCTAGACCCGAGGGTGGGGACTCCGGCTGCCATGGAGTCCATCGGGAAAGAAAAAATGACAGTAAGTATTTGATAGGAAATTTTCAGTTTTCCTGACGAAACTCCATGGCAGTCTACATGTTGGACTTAACTAGCAAAAAAAAACCACACGGGTGGGAATGCTGACAAAAGAAAAAATTTAATTCACATTGTCGACTGACAGAACTTTTAAACCAAGATTAACGGAAGACAATGACGCCGGTTCTACCCAGTAGTGCGTCATGAAAGTATTCAATGAAGACCATGAGGCTGCTCTACAGATGACGTTGGGCTCCACATGCCACGCCGCCGCCCAGGAAGTAGCAATGCCCCTAGTAGAGTGCCCCGTCACCACCTCTAGAGCGGCCAAGCCCTTAGCCCTGTAAGCCCTCTGGCTGATCTGGACGATCCAGGCTGCAATTGTCATGGAAGAAGCTTCCTTCCCTTTGTTCTTGCCGTACAAATAGGTGGTCTGATCATCTGAATGAGGCCGTAGCCTGCAGGTAGTCCTTCAGTGTTTCCCCAACATCTAGGGGATGAGCCTCTGTGGCTTCTGGAGACCTGAATGCCGGAAGGGTGATTTCCTGATTCTCTTGGAATACAGATGTAACGTTAGACCTTGAACCGAGCATAGGAATCAATACTACCCGATCCGGGAAAAAAGTCAGGAATGGTTCTTTGTGTCCCAAGGCCCCAATCTCCTAGACCCTCTTGGCCGAGGTGATTGCCAACAAGAAGGCTGCTTTCATGGACAAGTCTCCTACCGATGCCATATTAACCCCATTGGGTGCTGGCTCACCCAAGAAGTCAAGTACCAAGGGTAGATCCCATTTCGGAAATCTTTATTTCTTTGTAGGTCTTAGCCTCGCTGCCCCCTTGAGGAAATGGCGGACCAATGGATTGGCTGCCCAGGCAGCTGACACTTGAACTCTCAGCGAGCTGACTGACAGAGATAACGCAAGTCCAGACTGCTAAAACTTCCAGAATTTCTTGTACCCCAGAATCTTTAACAGCTTTCCCTTTGGAGGACGTGAAATCTGAAAACCTGGCCCATATCCTTCCATACTCTCTGCTGGTGCTTGATCTCCTGGAACTGATAAGGGTAGAGATCACCCCAGGGGCACAGCCTAGAGCCTCGAGCCTCTCCCTCTCAAAATCCAAACCATCAGGTGCAGCCATGCTGGACACGTGTGCCGGACTGCTCCCTAGGACAGGATATCTGGTCTGAGAGGGAGAGGCATCGGGGCCTGGTAGCTGAGTTGAGTCAGTAGCGTAAACCAGGGCCTGTTGGGCCAAAATGGTACTGCTGCCGCTATCTTGGCTCTCTCGAAACTGAGTCTCTGCAGGAACTTGAGGATTATGGGTATTGGCGGGAAGGCGTAAGCCCTGCTGAATCTCCAACTGTCTCTCAAGGCATCCACCACCAAAGCCTGAGGACACTGGCCTCATGTATAGTACTTGCTGAGTTTGTAGTTGTGAGGGGAGGCAAATAGGTTGACCTCGGGCCTGACTCCTAGGGATAGAATCCAGCTGAATACATCTGGATGCAGGGACCATTCCCCATTCTTTAGCTGGACCCTGGAGAGAAAGTCTGCCTGGGCATTCCGGACTCCAGGGATGTAAATTGTGGAAATATCTGTCAGAAACCTCTGAGCTCAGGTCAGGATCGGCTCCACCTCTCGTAATAGGGGAAGACTCTTCGTCCCCCTTGTCTCCTTACATAAGAGACCGCCGTCATATTGTCCATCTTTAGTAATACTGCCTTCCCTTCTATCAGGTGGCGAAATGCTTGTGTAAGGTATGCCAAAATCAGGTACCCCATAAAAAACAAACTAATATTCCTATTGTTTTGTTTAGAAAGTAAAACTCATGGTATTTATAATACATCACCATTAGATGGCAGCATAGAGTTAAAAGCCTGAATGACAGAGAGCACGTTTTATGTTAACACTGCTAAAATAGCAGAGGGGAACTAAAACATAGACCTTTCTGGTGTGAACAGAATAACAGTTGCTGTCCTGTGTCTCAGACTGAAAGGTCATGCCTTTGTCATTGCAGGTAAGAGGGAGCATATTTAGGGCCATACGCAGGGCAAAAGTGATTTAATTTACATCCCAGTGATCAGTAAAGGCTGCTGTGTGATTAAATACCATATTAGCACATGTACAATTGTTTATTATTTTTCTATGGGGATGTTATTCCAGTATATGAGAGTGTTATTATTATAAATATAGATGTGTATAATTATGTAGGAACAGAATAGCAGTTGCTGTCCTGTGTCTCAGACTGAAAGGCCATGCCTTTGTCATTGCAGAAACTTTCAATAAAAACACTTCTGGTTTCACCCGGCCCGCTCCCTTCGCACATTGGGATTATTGACCATACTTTCAGCATATGTGAAACAAAATTGGCGCCCAAATGTGAGGTCGGGTGAAGACAACGAAAAAAGTCACAGGAGTGGAAAAGAGCGGTTACACTGTCCGTGGCGAAGCTGAGAGAAGATTAAGAGATTAACTGTTGCTGCACGGTAATCGTACACAGATGGATATGGAAAAGTTGCAAGACGAAATCAGTGGGCACTTGGTTCACTTAACAGTCGGTGATCTCATTGAGATTTGCCAGTTTATCAAGGCCCCAGAAGCAAGTATGGCGAAAGGAAAGTCCAGGTGCCACTACATGCAAATAGTCAATGAGGTGATAGATGAATTGGTCGAGACTGAAAGTGAAGAGGCGGTGACACAATTTCTCCAGGCAACTAAGAGATTCATCAGTGAGCTAGAGAAGAAGAGGAACAATGCTGAAGCACCAAACATCAGTAAGAAAGACCCTCAACAGGAACAGCAATTAGTCAATTTGAAACGGCAATACCACACTATGCAGGAAAAGTTCCAGGAAACCTCCAGAATAATCGAGGAACAGATAAAAGAGCTGAGTACTAAAAGCAAGGACTCAAGTGACAGTCATCCAAAACAAGAACCTATTCCAGTTACTCAGAGACTTCACCATGGTAACTTGCCAGAGGTGACAATCAGTAAGGACTTTAAGATTGCTGGTCAGATAGGTGAAAAGAAACAGAAAGACAAGCTGTCCTATGCAAACCTTATGCACCAGATCGACATGGGACTACAAAAAGGGTATCCCGAGTCCGAGATTGTGGAAGCTGTAGTAAAAGCCATTAGTCCCAGCCTAAGTCTCAGAGGTATGCTGGAAATGAAGAATGAACTGACCTTCGTGCAACTTAAGAGAATCCTAAAAAGCCATTACAAGGAGGAAAATGCTTCTGAACTGTACCCACAACTAATAAACATTTCACAGAATAGTAAGGAAACTCCTCAGAATTTCCTGTTCCGAGCTAATGAGTTGAAGGACCGCCTGTTGTTTGTCTCACAAGGAGAAGGCTCGGATGAACACTTCGGGACTGAGCTGATACAAAAGAAATTCCTAAGATCAGTGGGTACTGGACTGAGAAGTGACCACATCAAGTTCCAATTAAAGCAGTATTTAGACGATCCTTCCAGTCTAGATGAGGTGCTCATAGAGAAAACAAATGAAGCCACTAATATGGAGATGGAAAGGGAACAGAAGCAAAAGAAAGCTCAGCCCAGCAATACGATGAAAGGGAAAGAGTGCCAGTCAAATGTCTTACAGTGTCCTTAGGAACCAGGTGTCCTGACAAAGACCACCGACAAAATATCTTGGTCCCCACCACAAGCAAGTAGCCCAACCATCCAACAGTTGTCACAGAGTAACTCTGAACTGGAAAAGCTGATGCTTCAGATGCAAAAAGAGATGATAGAGATGAAAACACTCCTTCAAGGTTTGAGAATTCGACGAGATCGTGACTTCAGAGGGCCTCAGGTAACAGTGTGCATGAGCAATGGATGTTGTCAATCTTGTAAAAGAACTGGTCAGAGAACTGCCTGTGACCATTGTTTCAACTGTGGTCAATCTGGACATTTAGCGAGATACTGCAAAACAACCAGATCCAACCAGTTAAACTGGAGAGGGTTGCTGTCAAGGGACCGACAGTAACCTGTGCTAGAAGCAACCTGGTGTCCCAAAGTGCAACTCTTGTCAGTAGCAAATCAGCAAGCTCTCTAAAGACCATCAGTGCCATGGCTGAAAGGGTGAACCCAGATCCCTTTCAAAGGATACCCAACCATCCTAACCAAAGATTTGACCAGGTGGCTGAGGAAGTGCCAACTCATGTGGACAAGATTACCATGAGACAAAACAGCAAGTTACTGAGTCTCGTTGGAAAAAAATGCCTTGTGAACTACAAAATAGACAATACTCCTGTCCAGGCCTTATGGGATACTGGCTTTCAGGTTAGCATCATCAATGAGGGTTGGAGATAGAGGGTTCTGCCACATACAGTACTCTGATCTTTTGGAGAATTACTTGGGCCAGGAGTCCTCCTAGGAAAAGCAGCTAATGAGACTGAGATTCCCTTCTCCGGGTGGATTGAGATAGTTTTCCAGCTAACAGCGTGAAGTAATACCACCCGACAGCTAATAGTGCCCCTTGTGGTATCGGAGGATGAAAAAGTAGCTGAAAAGCCCATCATCGGCTATAATATCATTGAAGAACTCTTCAAGGAGGCAGCTGCCAAGGGAAAGGAAGCCATCCCAAGTTCTGTGGACGTACTAGGGACAGCATTGGAACTGTCAACCACAAAAACAGAGATCCTTGTAAATCTATTTCAAGCCAATCACAGGGAAACATGTGGTACTACACTAAAGACTGGTACTAAGAGCCAAAGAATTCCGGCAAGCACTGGGCCCATGCCAAACCAGCATTGCAAGATCAGGCAGTTTTGTTTACACCTGATGAGGCCCATCATTTGCCTGATGGACTGCATATTAATGAGACATTAGTATCACTCCAAAAGGGACAATTTTCCAAACTATCCATCCCGGTTTGGAATACAACTAAGTGGGACATTATTTTACCAGGTCAGACTAGGATGGGGTGCCTCGAGCCCATAAAGGCAACATACCCAGCTCAGGTGAAAGTGAAACAATCAGTAAGTGTGGCCACTCACTCAGTGACTCATCGGCCACAGACATCCAGACCAGGCCTAGTAGATAACCTAAACATGAATCAGTCACCGGTAAGCTATGCTAATCGGGAGCACTGGGACCCACCAGTGCCTATCGAACACCTACCAGAGAAGGATCAACAGGTAGTCAAGACAATGTTGAGGGAGGAATGCAATGCCTTCGCCAAAGATGACTCCGATGTAGGATATATTCCTTCCCTACAATTGCAACTTTGCCTCAAAGACCACACACCTGTTAGGAGAACTTACATTCATGTACCGAAACCACTGCACCAAGAAGTGAAAGAATACCTGCAGGATCTGCTGAACCGTGAATGGAGTGCAGAGTCAAAATCTTCATACTCATCACCCATTGTGTGCGTAAGAAAGAAGGATGGTAGTTTAAGACTGTGTTGCGACTACAGAGAATTGAACCAGAAGTCCATCTCCGACCGCCATTCAATCCATAGGATCCAAGACATGCTGGATAGCCTAGGAGGAAGTTCATGGTTCTCGGTGCTAGACCAAGGGAAAGTGTACCATCAAGGATTTGTGGAAGAATCCAGCCGACCACTGACTGCCTTTATCACACCTTGGGGTCTGTATGAGTGGATTTGAATCCCCTTTGGCCTTAGCTCTGCGCCAGTTGAATTTCAATGCAGCATGGAAACCTGTGTAAGGAGACTGAGGGACGAGATCTGTTTGCCATATCTAGATCACAACCTGGTTCACAGCAGATCATTCCAAGAACATGTGGACCATGTCCGGTTGGTACTGCATAGATATCATCAACATGGAATCAAGTTAACAGCTAGGAAGTGTGAACTCTTCCGAAAAAAAGTCAGATTCTTCGGCAAAATCGTGTCCAAAGAAGGACATTCCATGGATCCAGCAGACACTGCGCACATGCTGGCCTTGAAGGGCAATCAGCCAAAGACTGTTGGAGAACTCAGGAAACTACTAGGATTCATTTCCTACTATCGCCCTTACCTCTAAAATTTTTCCAGAATTGCAAAACCCCTCTATGAATTACTGTCAGCGAATACAACACCTGCCACAACATCAGCGCTGACTAACCAGTCCAGGAAGAAGAAGAAGTCATCACCAAAGCTAAGAGGTCAACTACCCTCCCATCAGTCTATAGTCTGTACTGACCACCACCAGGTAGTGCTGAACCGGCTTATTGAGGTGTTAACTCACCCTGCAGTGATGGGTTACCCTGACTACAGCAAATCTTTTGTTCTTCACTGTGATGCCTCGCAAGAAGGACTAGGAGCTGTGTTGTACCAAGAGCAGGATGAAAAGTTAAAGATAATTGCTTACGGGTCTAGAACTCTCACACCTGTTGAAAAAAACTATCACATGCATTCGGGAAAACTAGAGTATCTAATGGTGAAGTGGGCCATAAGTGATAGGTTCAGAGACTACCTATACTACTGTCCATCCTTTGTAGTATATACTGACAATAACCCCCTAACTTATGTCCTCACTACAGCTAAACTAAATGCAACAGGCCATCGATGGGATGCAGAATTAGCTGACTTTAATTTCACCATCAAGTATAGTCCTGGAAAGAGAAATGCAGGTGCGGATGTAGATTAATGTATGCCATTAAGTACTGAACAATACATGCAACAGTGTTCGCAAGAAGTGGACCCCAAAATCATCGGGTGCATAACCCAAGCACTTCAAGTACATCAGAAAGAGGAAATGCCTTGGCTGTGTCCAATAACCATCACCCATACAATGTCGACAATAGATGGTACCCAAAAGAAGGTAGCTCAAATACCCAAAGGGACCATAAGGACAGCCCAAAAAGAAGACTCTGTGATTGGCCCAGTGTGGAAGTACAAGAGCCAAAACAGGTTCTCATCAAAACAGGAACGACAAGGTGGACCACTGGATCTCCACATCCAGAACTCTCACACAACTCCATATCATCCAGAAGGCAATGGACAATGTGAAAGATTTAATCGTACCCTGTTGTCTATGCTTCGGACCCTGTCGCCAGACTCAGAGAAAGACTGGAAAAGTTCACTTGCACAGGTAGTTAATGCATACAATTGCACGAAAAGTGAAGCTATGGGGTATTCTCCATACTTTCTACTGTTCCGAAGATCTCCAAGATTACCCGTAGATAGTATTTTTGACACTCCAGTAACGGAAAAATACAAGACTCACTCCGAGTATGTGAAAACATGAACAGAGAGGATGACTGAGGCCTATCAGGTTGCTTCAAAGGTAGCTACTCAAGCTGCACAAAGAGGGAAAGAACACTATGACAAGAAGACTCATGGAGTCGAACTTTCCCCTGGCAGTAGAGTTCTTGTAAGAAAATCTTACTGAAAGAGGAGGACCAGGAAAACTGAGATCGTTCTGGAAAGATGCTGTACATGTTGTCATTAGGAAAAAGTGCAAAGGTAGTCCGTGTATAAGGTCAAGCCAGAAATTGGAAAAGGCTGAACAAGGATTCTACACTGCAATTTGTTATTGCCATGTGATTACCTACCCGTCGACCAAGGTTAGAAGATACCTGACAGACCCAGTGCCAGAAAACAAGGCAAAATTCCAAAGACTACTCAACCGTCTACACAGTTATCTGAGGAAGTATCAGACGATGAATCTGACCATGAACAAGAGCAATGGAGATCTTTCATATCTGTAACTCAGAGAGACCACCCAAGGGAAGACACTGAGTTGAATCCAGAAGCAGCAGAGTTCTACCCTTGTCAGCTTGAAACAAGGGAGGAAGTTACAGAGGAAATTACAGAGAAAGTTACAGAGGAAAGTACAGAGGCAGTTACAGAGGAAAGTACAGAGGAAGTTACAGAGGAAACTACAGAGGACGAGCCTGTGGGTCAACCTGAACAAACTGCATGTTCACCAGGGGATATAGAAGAAGAAAATCCTTCACCAGGAAAGCCAACAGAGTCAGTTGACAGTGACGAAGGCGAGCATGAGGACGCTTCAGATGCCCTTCCTCTATGCAGGATACAGCCCAGCAGGAACAAGAGACAACCAAAGGTTCTGACACTTTGAGTCAACCCAGTAGTGTTAAAACTAATGTTGCGCTATAATAGGTGATAATAAATTGTCTTAATTCAAAGACATTAACATGTGCTCTTCTAAAGTGAAAGTGAAAAAAATTGTTAAAATTGTAAATATTAACACACAATCATTGTGAATCATAAATAGGGTGATCTCAAAAAAAGTCCAATATTCAGCTGGAATCCCAAACTCCAAAAACATGTGTAAAGGGGAGGAGGAGATAAGTGTCCTTCATATAGTGATCCTCAGCAAATGATCCACCACCAGAAGGCATGCACACCCTGTGAACTCCCGAAGATGGGTACTCTTACCATAAATCGGGGACACACTATTGCTAGTGAGTCAGGCAAGCAGGCAGAAATAACCTTCTGCGGGTACATTCAGGTCCAAGGTCTCCTCACTTCTCCATCTCAGACGCACCAACACATGTAGCACTTGAGTAGATGACCGTATAAACTTCCGTCTCAGCACCCCCCGGAGGCAAAGAAAGGAAGGGGACAATAGCATGATATAGTTTAAACAGTATTTAATAAAAAGCCTGGCATTCACATATACAAGACTGGTATTCACATATACAAGGTTAAAAACAGCATGACTGTCAATTGCCAGCAAAGCTTCAAAACACATACATCGCCCATACTCCCATCGTGTAGAGGCATGGTGATGTCAGCGTGTGGCTCCGCCCTACATGTTTCGTCAAACGTGCCCCTTTGAAGACGTCACGTCACGTTCTAGCCTATTCCCAAATAGTGAAGATCCCTCAAAAGGAATTCTACACCAGGCCTGTTTTGAGGACGGATCTGTGAGCCATGGATGTAGCCACAGGGCCATAATGGAGGACAGCATTTCCCCGGGCCGCCAGGCAAATTAGGTCAAGGGAGGCCTCCCCCAGGTAGGCTGATGCCCACTTCATCTCTTGTAATGGTGAGTTTCTGGCTACTTCCTTCCCTAGTACGGTGTCCATATCTTCAGCCCAGATCTCCATCGCCTTTGACAAGGCTGCCAAGGACAGAGCAGGTTTGCAGGCCATGCCTGCTGTCATATAGATCCTTTTAGGGTCCAGGTCGATTGTCCTATCGAGAGGATCCTTAATGGATACAGCATCTTCCAAGGGACGAGTGATATGTTTCGCCAATCTCATGACCGCCGCTTCCACCAGCGGGGGCGGACTCTAGATTTCTGACTTCATCCTCCTTGAAGGGGTATAGTCTGGCTGTCTTATTAGATAGGGAAGTCTTTTTGTCCACTTTCTCCCATTCTTCCTTTAAGATATCTGTCAACTCTGGAAGCAGTGGGAAAATGGGACAATCTTAACTTAGGTGCTTGAAAAACTTATTTTGCTTTGCCGGGGAAGAAACCGGCTCCTCCCATTTCAAGGCGTCCTTGATGGCCTTAATTAATGGCGGGATCAGGGCAACATCAAAGCCCATGGAGTCACCCCCTTCCATCTCGCTGTCTGAGATTCCCAAGTGGGTAAAGAAGCATTATTGGACCTTCTGATTACCAACAACACAGACCTGATCACAGACGTGGAAGTAAGGGGTAATCTAGGAAATAGCGATCACAGGACAATTCGTTTTAGTATAAATCACACATCTAGGAAACCTAAGGGGAATACGAAGACACTGAATTTTAAAAGAGCCAACTTCCAGAAACTACGCTCATTGCTGGAAGATGTTAGCTGGCATAACATTCTGGGGACAATGAATACAGAGGAAAAATGGGAATGCTTCAAGAACATATGATTTTGCTTAACAGGACACTAGCGATAAAGGATCTAATGGGGAATGAAGGTGCAGACACTAGTCCAGACACAACAACCATTAGTCTTCCAGGTTATTACGAAGAAATGGGTGAACCCTTAGAGTCTGTCGCTCTACCTTCCC
>BLSH010022043.1:1361766-1373255 GCA_018402905.1 Glandirana rugosa
AAATTAATGGGGTGGGCAGACAAGTGGCAAATGAAATGTAACGTAGAAAAATGTAAGGTAATGCATTTGGGTACCAAGAACATGAACGCAAACTACTCACTAGGGGGAGAGCCCCTGGGGAAATCAAGGATGGAAAAAGACCTAGGGGTCCTGGTGGAGAACAGGCTCAGCAGTGGCATGCAATGCCAAGCTGCTGCAAGCAAGGCTAACAAAGTGTTGGCATGCATCAAGAAAGGGATTAACTTCAGGGATAAATCAATAATTCTCCCACTATACAAGTCTCTGGTGAGGCCGCACCTGGAGTATGCCGTCCAGTTCTGGGCACCAGTCCTCAGGAAGGACGTCCTGGTATTGGAAAGGGTTCAGAGAAGGGCAACAAAGCTAGTTAAGGGATTAGAGGACCTAAGTTATGAGGAAAGATTAAAAGCACTGAACTTATTCTCTCTGGAGAAAAGACGCTTGAGAGGGGATATGATTTCAATGTACAAATACTGTACTGGTGACCCCGCTATAGGGCAAAACTATTCAGCGCAAGGGAAAACACGAAGACACGCGGCCATTCGCTGAGAATGAAAGAAAGGCGGTTTAACCTTAAGATGCGCGGGGGTTTCTTTACGGTAAGAGCAGTGAGAATGTGGAATTCTCTTCCAAAGACAGTGGTTTCTGCTGGTAGTATAGATAATTTCAAAAAATTATTAGATGCACACCTAAGGGACCACAACATTGGGGGATATACAATGTAAAGAAAACTGACATAAAAAACACACACATGGGTTGGACTTGATGGACTCGTGTCTTTTTCCAACCTCACTGACTATGTAACTATGTAAAGCTCGGCTGGGATGGACCCGGCTCCTCTTGGGTAACTCGCTCCAGAGAGCCCAACGTGGAGGGACGGGCCCAGTTCTTTCAGAGACTGTTAAACTACGCATCTTACAAGCGACTCCATCCCAGGGTTAGGGCAAGTTTGCTGACCGCCAGCCTCCACCGCCCGGGCGTAACACGTGTCACATAGTGATTTTCCATCAGAGACATAAGCGCCACATCCCCAGCATGACTTCCTTCTGGATTGGCTGCCGTGGATTGGGAATGGTGCCTGGAGGAAGAGTGAGAGCTTCTTCCATGGTGTCAACCCCTTGACGGAGATCTATGGTGTCGGGATCTGGACGATGAATGTCGTTGCTGTGTCCTGGCAGGGTCTCTGGCATCTCGAGAAGATCCCTGGTGATCTGACCTGTGAGAGCTGAAGAGACAAGACAAAGAGGACGGGAGAGAAAGGTACACACCACCCAGAGATTAGCCACAGTACAACAAGGAAGACTAACAGTGCCCCTCAGCAGTGTTCCTGTTAGGTAAGGGTTGGCCACTAGGAGGCGGTGAGTTGTCCATGGAGCGGGATAGCACACAGCTGTGTCTGCCTGGAAGGAAGAGTGAGCCTGTTACACAGCCACGCACACAGTTCCTTCCCACCAGCATCTCCTGCAAGCCAGAGCTTACCTGGAGAAACGATGACCAAGCCTGGGGAAGCCGTCGCACATTGCCCGCATGAATCCCCTGCCACATCATCACCACATCCCCACGCCTGCGCTGTACCGGACCTCTGGCTCCTATTGCACCTGCGCTGGCCAAGCCTCATTCCCGTCCCGAGATGCGCCTCAAACCAGCCTACAGAGATGAGCAGCGACTATGGAATGCAGATGCGCTCCAGCCGCCATAGGAGGCCGACCTGCACCACACTGGGCCAGGGAGGGGCATCTTAGAAAGAGAGGGTGGCACATGGACAGTGACACAAATGAAATATAAACAGGTATAACAGGCACTGCCATGGAGAAAAGAAGAATGACTTGCCGGACGTCTTCTTGAGACCCTGCCTGCGTTGGCGACACCCAGGGCAACCACCATCCGCCCCTCCTGGGGCTCTCTCGGCCTGGACGCTGCTCACCCACCGTGGCTGGGTCCTGAGCATAGGTGGACACCATTACCCCAAACCTACTGCCCGAGACGCATTGATATCATCACAAATCTGCATGTACGGATCCAGGAGGAGGACGAAAAGGGACACAGATATGGGCCATGAGGCTAAATTTATGGTAATGGGGTCCTATAGGATTGGAGGGGGCAGGGTAAACCCACACGTAGGCTGCCATGGAGTCCGTCAGGAAATATAATATACTTTCCTATCTATTTTCTAATGTTAGCAGCATAAGGATTAAAATAGTCAATGCTGATTGAAAGAGTGAAGTTCCTCTTTACAACTATCCTGGACTTGTTTTTGTGTCAAAAACTGCCTCCATTCGCCTCATTTTTTTATGTTTATTTTTTTCACATAAAAAATGTAATGCTACAGTAGACAAGTAGTAATCAAATACTCAAAAAAAAGAACAAAACACAAAGAACACCAAAATAAATTAAAACCAAACAACCTTATTTACACCCAAAACTCCCACATCCTAATATTAAAAACAAAAAAAAGTAGCAACTCAAAAAGCAAAAGTTTCCAATTTGGTGACTGACTGCAAAATCGGTACTTTCACTGCAGAGTCAATTTGACAAAATCGCTCTGTTTGTAAACACTTGCTGACCAGGCCTTTTTGTTTACAAGTTAAATTTGTATTTTTTGCTAAAAAAATACTTAGAACCCCTAAACATTAAATTTTTTTGCAGAGACACTATAGAATAAAATGGTGATCATTGCAATATTTTATGCCACACTGTATTTGACCAGCAGTCTTACAAATGCAATTTTTTTGGAAAAAAATACACTTTAATAAATTAAAAAAAACAAAATATTAAAGTTAGCCCAATTTTTTTGTATAATGTGAAAGATGATGTCACACCGAGTAAATAGATACCTAACATCTCATACTTTAAAATTGCGCACGAATGGTGACAAACAACGGTACTTAAAGATCTCCATAGGCAACGCTTTAAATTTTTTTACAGATTACCTGTTTAGAGTTACAGAGGGGGTCTAGTGCTAGAATTATTGTTCTCGCTCTAACGATCATGGCAATTCCTCAAATGTGTGGTTTGAACACCGTTTACTTACGTATCAGTTTGCCTCTGCGCACGAATGTATGGGGCACTTTAAAAAAAAAAATTCTTATTTATTTTACTTGTTATTTTTTATTTTTACACTGTGCCCCCTTTTTTTTCTTTTTTTGATCACTTTTATTCCCTATTGCAAGGAATGTAAACATCCCTTGTAATAGAAACAAGCATTACAGATCCTCTTTATTGAGAGTTCTGGGGTAAAAAAAAAAAACTAGATCTCTCATTTACCTTTCAAAGCAAAAGCAAAAAACAAAAACATTTTGACAGTTTGGATTTAAAAAAAAAACAAAAACAAAATCTCTTTAAGACTGAGAGCCAGAAGTGAAATCAGAGGTTGCTCCAGTCCTCCAAGGGCATAGAGCCAAGTGGGGGCTATCTCGCCCTCACTTGACTTCCTGCCTATCCATCCGAAGGATTGGATCGCTTCCGGGTTTACCCACGGCTCCGGTAAACCCAGAAACGACCGGAGAGCGGAGGGGGGGGGGGAACCTCTCCTGCCGTCTCTAAAAGTGATCCCATGGCGAAACGAACTCCTGCCATAACCCCAGTATTGAACGTCAAAGTCATGATGTAAGTGTACTGTAATGTCCAGTGTTTTGCTCCAAGCTCAGCCATCTGCTGCTGTGGCTACAGCTATGCCTGGGCCAAGATGGCTACTAGCGAAATTATTATTGCTAAAAACATGAAGCTTAATAATCTTCTATTGGAGGATTTAAACGGTTGTGTTTTATTTCACCGCTCAGACCGTAATCCTGGATATCCATCATTATGGCCATAGCTACACCAAAACAAGATAGCTTCCACTCCAAGATGGCTTCATGCTGACGTCGGGCCTCTGAGTGGAAAAATAACTTCACTGAGGAAATAAAACAGAAAAACTCTAATGGACTGAAATACTTTATGATGGAATGATAAACGTAATGGTGCTCACACTGGTTACGGATAAGGATCATTTTCCAAAGCTAATTTTCTCCTCATGTTCTCTGCTAGGGATGGTGGGGGCCATTGGGGGTACATGGACAAACAGCAAGACGCCATTTTATGCTTGGCTTTTCTCACGTTTCGCTGGTGTGTCTGATATCTCAGGCTGAAATCTGCTAAGTGTTTTAGCAGCTATTTTTCCAAAGATTGCACTGTTAATGTGATGCCCTCTTTGTCACACTAAATCAGTTTCTTGCAAATCACATTTTTTCTGCAGGAGACATATCATCCATAGTCAAGAAATCAGCAATAATATTCAAACTTTTTATTTTTCCCTTGATGCCGTATCTAGCAAAAAAAATCTTCAGTCTTCTGGAAAAACTTTTGATAGTTTCTAAATGCAGAGCGCTTTACATTTTTTATATATTTGAAGTATATCTGTACCAAAAATAGTTACAATCCTTGGCAGATTTTTTTTTCCAATAGGGTAGTTTTCTCTAAGCTTCCTGTTTCGGAAACACAGAAAGTAAGTGAAAACATCCAAAGGGAAATTAAGTCCCCTTTTAGTTGTCCCTGAAAAATGTGACCAAATTGGGAGAGTTTTTCTTACCTTCTTCAACAGTGACAACTGTAACATTTTGGATTTTCCATCCCTTTTAATTTGGGGTGACAATCGTCTCCAGGACAAATCGAGAGGGTAAATCACCACAGTGGGGACATAAACAAAATAAAAGCCTGACAGGGAATCTAACTCTTTCATAATCCATCCAAACCCAAAAATATGGTAGCTGAATTGGGAAAGGTGGGGCAGAGCAGGGGTAAGTGAAATACCTTTATCTTCCACCTGCAGCTCCCCTATTTTTCTGCATATGCTTTGGGTGGGTTCTTCTGGGCTATGCTAGGCACATTGAATGGGGCCACTGCCTTATACATGGGGTACCTTTACTTGTACAGATGACTAATCTCTAATAAACTCTCTTAATGTAATATACACCACCACGGTTACAGATGCATCTAGGAGAGACATGCTGAGCCTATGCCCTCTCCACCTGTCCAGCGTATCTGCGTTACTTCACTCCCAGTAAGGGAATAGGTTCCTGCCGTGCACCTAACACGGACTCCATGTGTGCACTACACTTAACTATTCCATACCTGTGCATAGACTGAGGACCTGTGCGGTGCAGGTCTGCTCCCGTTGCTATGGAAGACAGACTTGCTCATTGAGAGAGTGCCTCCTGCAAGAGGCTATCCCACCTGCCACATGTACATGCTACAGGCTGCTAGAGAAACCTTTGTTACCCTTGGTAACCACTTGTATCTTCACACTATATTAACTCTTACACTAATGTCTTCATAACACAATGTGTTTAGTTGACCAGAGCAGTAGACTACTGTATGTGTGCCGGTTACTTGCATTACGCCCGTGAGTAACTTCAGACCAGGCAAAGGAAAAGTTTCAAAAGCTTTACCTAAATAACTTGGCATGGCAATTAAACAAAGGCAACAGCCTGTCCCTAAACTAATCTCTAACTCAGGCTTGTGGCTGCCCCAGCATACCCGCATAGGATAGAGTACATACAAGGCAGAGTCCATAGTGGCATATCTCCAGAACTGGGGTCTTCATGGAAGAGTGCAGTTCCCAGCAGGCAGATTTGCTCTATTAGGTGGATTTGCTCCCCCTTCTCTCTCCTGTGTAAGCATCTGGAGATTACATGCTGTGGCGTGTCTTTCCTTCCCATGCAGCAGACTTTCTGTCTGGGCAGAGCCCTCCCCCTTTTAATATCAGCACAGGGAGAGAGGCTGAGCTCAGGAAAAAGTGCAGGTTAACTGTTTCCCTCCCACTAATTAACTCTTACTAACCAGGATTAAAACCTGCTTACAAGTCAACAGGGCGTGTAAAGTGGGAATAACTCTTCTAACTTATTCAGTTCTGTGAATACATTGCAAGTTGAGCTATTGAGCTCTGTGAACAGACATTTAAAGTGAAGCAGCTAAGAAGAGCCCAGCAAGCCAGTGAAAACACAAAATGTTCATATGCAATATTTCATAATTAGCTGACTAATTGTATTTTTACATACAACCAGCATAAGTACCTGAGTCTGTATTGATATCAGCCTTAGGTTCTGCTGAATGTACAGTATGTGTGCGAACATGCTTACAGGAGAAAACACAGGAAGCAGTGCTAAGGACTTATCAGTGTGTTGCTACTCTTTCATACCCCAATTAGTATTCAGCAGGCAGCAGGCAAGGATGTGACACCATAGTATTTCCTTTTTTTGTAATTCCTTTATTTTCAATGATTAGTTGCATTTAACAAGCAAGGTAATAATAACCAGTAACATAGTTAAATGGGTCAGAAGGGGTCACACAGTCAACAAATAGAAAATGGCAAATCCAGCACTTTACAGTATGTAAGATTATAGTAACTATTCCGGATATAAAGAAAAAGATCAGCGCTTAGAGATGCCATTCCTGACAGGTAATTATAGGAAGGACCCAACACATACAAACAAAAGTGCAAAAAAGTATATATGTATAACATAAAATAAGGTGCTATGTAGGAAACTTATACAGTATAACAGGGATTATTGTGTCCCCAAAGCCTACCTAGCCCAGCAAAGGGACCATTTGACATATAGGATGTGAACAAGTATGTGTGTTTATCTGAACAACGAGGCCCATTACCGATTGAGGATAATGGTGGAGGAAAGTTGACAAAGAGGAAGAAGAGTCAGGAGGCCGAGCGGCCCTAAAGCTTAGAGAACGGAATTGAGGACAAGAAAAAGAAATGAGGACTGGATAAAGAAGAAGGAGGAAGCCTCTCACCCAGGAAGTAGGGTGGCACTCAGGGAGATCAATCTGATTGGGACACCTCCTGGAGGTAGGCATCTGTGAATACAAAATTGTTCCAGGGTCTCACGAAAGGCCTCCTCCTGGCTGTGCAAGGTTGTGGTGAGATCCTCCATATCTCTTAGTTCATTCACTTTGGCGAACCACAGTGATTTTGATGGCGGGGGTCTCTGATCTCCAACACAGGGGGATGCATGCCTTTGCAGCGTTCAGTAGCTGAATTGTCAGAGATGACTTATACTTCTTGATCGGTCTCTCTGAGAGATGGAGCAAGCAAGCGGCCGGGTTACACTCTAGGTGAACATTGGTCAGGTGTTTTATTGTGCAGATCACCCCGGGCCAAAAGGGCCCCAGTTTGGGACGGTTCAAAAATGTGCAGCATCGAACCCTCTGCATTGCCGTACTGCCAGCATAGACTAGAGACCTGGGAGAGGAAGTGGTGTAATGTAGTTGGCACTCTGTACCACCTGGTCAGAATCTTGTAACATGTCTCTTAAACTTGGGTGGCTGTAGAGGACTTTCGAGCAAAATGAAGAATCTTCTCCTTTTGAGAATCAGTGAACAGGGTGCCTAAGTCTGACTCCCATTTTGACAGGAAATGCGGCATATACCCTCCAGTTGGGCAGGCTAGAGATGCATAAATTACCGAGAGGCTATGGTGAACCGGTTCCCCTAGCTGACACATCTGTTCCAGCTCTGTGCCCGGTGCCATCTACGCAGGAAGTTATGGAGCTGAACGCCACTCCAGAAATCTAACTGACGGTCGGCAGTGGATGTCCCAGCTGAAGGGGAGAGTCGTCCTTCACCATTGTATTTCTTAACCCTAACAGAGAAATCACCCTCCTGGCTGTGCTGTCTGGCAGAGATGTAGAAATGACAAAAGTGGCTGTACAGTTTACTATAAAGGTTGCAGCCTGATTGTAGAATATCTGTAATTTATCTTTACTTACTATGTAGTGCCACTGCCTACTTAAGCATTCATTTTAGTAAACCTCTCTCTAAAAGAAATTGTACAATAAGACTGCAGTGTGTGTGGTCAGCTTTAGTCATAGGAGACCCAAGCTTGCCATCCCGGGGCAGGCCTCTTTCACCAACTCCAACAATCTGTCTCTCGCTGCTCTGAGGCTGCTTTTTTATTAATTCCTCTTTCTCACTTTTCGAGCTGCTACAAGATCTCCTTTTCCTGGAAAATTCATTATTCACAGGGTTTGTCAAATATATAATTATCCCACGGCTGGCGAAGATGAAATTGTGTTTATAAGAGCCCCCATCCAGATGGCCGCAGTGACAAAACAATGCAAATCTTAATATATACATGGTGATACGGAGCATGCTTTGTTCTAGCGGTCCCCGGCCCACTAACACCACTCAGGAGAACTTTTTCCATCAGAAATCACATCGACTTTCTCCTCTGTCCTCTCCGCATACTTCACTGTCATATCTCCAGCAGTTTTTCCACAGAAAAGGCATTTAATATGCGGTAGCTTTGATGTACCATTAGCATTACGTGCTGTAAGCAATCGTTTGAATCAGGGATTAATTATATGTTCTGTCCCCACCACCCCCACAAGCCAAATTACTCGTCCACCCCTCTTCCATATTCTGCCATGTAATTTCCGATTTTTTGAGATTTCTTTAGTTCATTGAAGAATATACATGACTGGTATTTGACTCTGGCTTTTGCTTCCTCTACGCTACATTTGAGTCCCCCTGGACTTCACCAATTTATTCAGCAATGTCCTGTTCTTTATTTATGATATCCATTTGGACCTTTAATTTTTCCCTTCTCTGCTGTCTTGTAGTATAATACAAGTTTTCTTGGATACAATAGATATTGGATTAACCATACATTATATACATAATAATGTTGGCACAATCTGGGTCTAGTTAGAGGTTTTTTTTTGTTTCACCTTCAAATTTAATCATGTTTCAATCAGTTCATATCTTTATATGTCATTTCTGGGTAGTATATTTAATAGATAAATGTACTTGTACATTTTATATCTGAAGTATGGCATTTGTAAAACACTTGTTGGCCCTAAATATGGTAAAAGAGACAATTTGATTAAGTGAAGTTATCTTTTAACTCCTGTTAATGAGGTAAACAACTACGGGCCAGGCGCAAAAATTGGTAACCAAGGATACCTTTAAAAAGAGTATACCAAAAGTCCAGCCGCTGCTCCCAGACAAGAAGACCAAATGAGATAAGACAAAAAATTCAACCCATGGAGCGCTGCTCCAATGAATGGTAAAACAAACAGTGTATTTAAAAGGATCAATCTTTAATGGCAAAAAAAATATGAAAAGTTAAAAAACAGGTATTGGGCAGTGGAAGGGAAAGTGCCCTGTGAGCACAGTGACTCCCGCGGCTTCCGCAGTATCTTCTGTGGTGCCAGGAGGTATGGATGGATGGCTGTCACACACCCTTCACACAACACTAGGAGGTGTGACAGCCATCCATCCATCCCTCCTGGCACCAATACCTGTTTTTTAACTTTTTTGTCTTTTGGCATATGAATTATCTTATCTGCCATTACCCATTATGCCAAGATTGATCCTTTTAAATACATTTCTTGTTTTCCATTCATCGGAACAGTGCTCCCTGGGTTGAATTTCCTGTTAATGAGGTGCACAGCTATTGTGAGGAAAGTAAGAGAATAAAGAAATAAAAAAAGAAGGGAAAAAAGAAAGATGAGGGATAAGAGAAAGAAAGAAAGAAAAGAAAGAAGAGAAAAAGAAAAGAGTGAGAAGAAAGAGAAAGAGAGAAGAGAAGTTAAGAAAAAGAGAAGGGGCATGGTATAGAAAGAAGGAGAGAGAGGAGAAAGAGAAAACAAATTTAGAGAAAAAGAGTGATTAGAGAAAGAGAAGGGAAGGAGATAAGAGATCGAGAAGAGAGTGAGAGGAGAAATAGAGAAAGAGAAGGGAAGGAGATAAGAGAACGAGAAGAGAGTGAGAGGAGAAATAGAGAAAGAGAAGGGAAGGAGATAAGAGAAAGAGAAGAGAGTGAGAGGAGAAATAGAGAAAGAGAAGGGAAGGAGATAAGAGAAAGAGAAGAGAGTGAGAGGAGAAATAGAGAAAGAGAAGAGAGTGAGAGGAGAAATAGAGAAAGAGAAGAGAGTGAGAGGAGAAATAGAGAAAGAGAAGGAAAGGAGATAAGAGAAAGAGAAGAGAGCCTCTATGCTACATTTTAGTACCCCAGGACTTGGCCATTTTATTAAGCTGTGCTTTTTTATTTATTTTTGATATCCATTTGGACCTCTACATTTTCCCTTTTCAGCTCTCTTGTAGTATAATACAAGTTTTTTTTGATAAATTACATATTGTCAGTGGACTAATTATACATTATATACATAATAATATTGGCGTAACCTTTGGTCTGGCTAGACCTTATTATTGGTTTCACCTTCAAATTTATTCATGTTTAGTTTGTAATTTGTATTTGTCATCTATGGGTATTATATTTAATGGATAATTGTACTTGTGAAATACATGTCTTACTTATATCTGAAATATGAATTTGGTTAGCCACTTGTTGGCCCTGAATATGGTAAAAGAGACAATTTGATTAAGTGGATTTTACTTTATTTTCTGTTAACCGTCTCAGGACCGCCCACCGTCAAATGATGGCGGAGCGGTCCTGCTCTCACAGCGGGTGGACGTCATATGACGTCCTCCCTTTAAGCCGGGATTGCGCGCGATCGGGCGCGCGCATCCCGGCTCTGTCGGTGTGTCCCCAGGACACACCGCTTCACCAACAGGGGTGAACAGCCATTGGTTATGGCTGTTCACCACGTGATTGGCTGCGACGAAGTCACAGCTGATCACAAACGGCACGGCCGCCGTTCGCACGGCGCATGCGCGCGATCAGGAGCGCGCTGCGCGTGCGTGTCGGTGGCGGCGTGTTCCTGGGGAACACTGCCTGTCACCGACACTGGTATCAGCCACCGGCCGGCGGCTGATACCTTGTGATCGGCTGTGATCTACTTCACAGGCGATCACATCCAGTGTAAACAGAGCGGTAACTCACTGTTACCAGCTCTTCTCTCCTCACACAGAGTCCAGTGTGAGGAGAGAAGAGCTGGGATCAGTGAGTTACTGATCTGTATAGTAAAATCACACTGACACTGACCCCGCCCGCCCCCCCAATGCACCTGTCACCCAACAGTCACCACATATGCCCCCATAAAGGGTACCTGTCATCATAAAGTGTACCTGTCCTCAGACTGCCATCATAAAGAGCACCTGTCACCCATTACCCGTCAGTGACCGTGGCATGTCACCCGTCACTGACCACCACCAGTCACCCGTCACCCATCACTGACCACTGCCAGTCACCCATCACCCATCACTGACCACCACCCGTCACCCATCAGTGACCACCGCCAGTCACCCGTCACCAATCAGTGATTGACTACCCACGGCCCACACACCACCACCACCAATGACTACCCACTGACCGCCACGTGTGACTACCCACGGACCACAGACCGCCACCAGTGTCTACGCACTGTCTACTCACCGCCACCAGTGTATACACACTGCCCACTGTCCACTGACCACCACCAGTGACTACCCACTGCCCACTGACCGTCACCAGTGACTTCCCACTGCCCACTGACCGTCACCAGTGACTACCCACTGCCCACTCACCGCCACCAGTGACT
>BLSH010022043.1:1404692-1416705 GCA_018402905.1 Glandirana rugosa
TGGCATGTTAACATCCTGCAGAGATTATGTTAATTTTCAAATTTCAGACCACTGTCCTCCTTGAAGATAAACCTATAAACCTTGTGTTATTGCATTAGTAAATATGTGTAATTAGGCTGGTGAGAGATCAGTCTCCCCAAATACAGGCACCCGCGGCTCAAAGTAATAATAGCCACATAGGACTGTTCATTACGCAGGGCTGGCTCCTTACTGCCCGCTAAGTCTGGTAATCTTGTAGCTCTCATGTCTAATGGGGCGTTTATGCAATGCCTGATGGAGCCACCACCACTTAGCACTTCAACATTAGCTTCACCCTGTGACTTATGGCGTTTGGTCAGTGATGCCAGGCTGGAGCAGAACGAGTTAAAGTAGAACTCCAAGCAGAGCACAAAAAAATGTGAGCGTATCGATGCTGAAAAAGCTATTTTTAGGTGCTGCGATGTTCTTAAACTTGTGTAGAACTGTTAGTTACACTGCTGTGTCACCAACTTGCAATATCTGGATTGTAGATAGGGAGGTGAAAACTACAACAATAATAACTAGGGGGTGTCAAACTGCCCTACCCATGGTTTGTATTCAAAAGAGTATATATATTAATTTATATCTAAAGCCTGCCAACCCATGTACACTTGTGTGTTGCTGCAGCATGCACTCCTGCAATCTTTGCATGCACCTGCTCTTTGTGCAGCGCATGCAGTTCCAATCATTGTGAATGGCACCCTAAAGTACAGTAGAGTGCCACCCACAGCACACTGCAGTGTACCATAGCACAAATTGATGGAACCAAGTAGGACCACCCAGGGAAAAAAACAGGTGGGGAGGGATACAAGATGAGTCACCCTACACAAGGAGAAAGAGCAGTAGAAATTGGTCTTTATTTAACCACTTCAGCCCCGGAAGGATTTCACACTTTAGGACCAGAGCCCTTTTTGCGATTCGGCACTGCGTCGCTTTAACTGAAAATTGCGCGGTCGTGCGATGTTGTACCTAAACGAAATTTGCGTCCTTTTTTGCCCACAAATAGAGCTTTCTTTTGGTTGTATTTGATCACCGCTGCGTCATTTCTGATCGCCACTATAAACAAAAGAAGAGCGACAGTTTTGCAAAAAAAAAACAAATTTCTTACTTTTTGCTAAAATACAAATCCAAAAAAAATATATAAAAAAACATTTTTTTTCATCGGTTTTGGCCGATTTATATTCTTCCTCATATTTGCGATAAAAAAAAATCGCAATCAGCGTTTATTGATTGGTTTGCGCAAAAGTGGTCGCGTTTACGGATGATGAGAATTAATTTCTGGGGTTTTTATTTTTTTTTATTTTTTACTAGTAATGGCGGCGATCTGCGATTTTTAGCGGTACTGCGATATTTCAGCGGACATGTTGGAACATTTTGACACTTTTTTGGGACCATTGGCATTTATACAGCGATCAGTGCTATAAAAATGCACTGATTACTGTGTGAATGCCATTGGAAGTGAAGGGGTTAACCTGCAGGGGGCGCTCTAAGGGTTAACTGTGTTCCCTGGGCGTGTTCTTACTGTGGAGGGACCGGCGGAGATTGAATCCGCCGCACCCGCTCCCTGGCCCTCCCCGAACACAGTGAGCGTGCAGGCGCGCCTCTGGCAGCGCGCGCGCGCGCATGCTCACTGGGCGCGATCTCGCAGCCGCCGTATGACGGCGATTTGCGCTACAGAGCCACCTTGTCGCCGTCAGATGCCGTTCGGCGGTCGGCAAGTGGTTAAGTAAGTTTCTGCACAAAATTTAACACTGGATTACTACACAGATCTGGAATAAATACACATATGACACCAAGATTCAAGGAAGAATACACATACATCTTTTATTTAGATGATATTTGCTTACCCTGGAGTTCAGTTTTAAGGAAATGAAACACATTAGATCACTGGAGTGAAAGTGATGTCATTACACCAACTGAGGATAGGATACACAATGAGCGAGAATGGCGGTGCAGCTGCAAACTGTTTTACCTTAGTACATGAGTGTCAGTGAACAATGTGATTGTTAAAGTGATTGTAAAGTCTCACTTTTTTTTTTTTAATAACAAACATGTTATACTTACTTCCTCTGTGCAGTTGGTTTTGCACAAAGCAGCCCAGATCTTCCTCTTCTCTGGTCCCTCTTTGCTGCTCTTGGCCCCTCCCTCTTATCAAGTGCCCCCTCAGCCAACAGCTTTCTATGGGGGCACCCGAGCCGAGTCAGGGCTCCATGTATCTATTCAGACAGGGAGCCTTGACCCATCCCCACCCCCTCTCTTCCCTGATTGGCTGACTGACTTTGATTGACAGCCGCAGGAGCCAGTGGTGCTGCTGTGTCTCTGCCAATCAGGAGGAGTGTCCTGGATGGCTTAGACATTTGTTGACATCGCTGGAGAGAAAAGGAGCTCAGGTAAGTAATTAGGGGTGGTTGGGGGGGCTGCTACACACAAAAGTTTTTTTAACTTAATGGTTGGGGGGTTAGGCTCACTTGGTGGTTGCTACCTGGCTCACCAGTGCAACCTCAACAGTGCACATCAATGCTGACCACTAAACTGACCTACCTGATTCCTACACTGACCTACCTGGCACATACACTGACTTGCCTGACACATACACTGACCTACCTGACAACTGCATACACGGACCTACCTGACACCTACACTGACCTACCTGACCCCTACATTGACCTACCTGACACCTACACTGACCTACCTGACACATACACTGACCTAACTGACACCTACTTCCTGTATTACTGACACCCCCCATCCCTCCACGCACAGTACAATGTAGATCAGAGGATCTATCATCCTCCATACTTCTCCATGGCCTCACCATCCAGCTCTCCCCAACAGCGAGCAGGCAGTATTGCAGAAGTCACCGCCATCCAGCCGCTCCTTGGTATTCCCGCCGCCGCTGGGAGGTCAGCTAGCAACCACTGCACCTCTCCCATGGCCATGATCTGCTCTGAGCACTACCCCTCCCCCTCCGCTGTTCTACAGGCCGCACCAGAGGGACAGGCTGGACCAAAGGAGTCCCGGGATGGGGAATGGGGGGAGCTGAAATAGGGTGCCACAGAGAGGAATGCCCGAATGCCTCACCGGAGGTGTAGGGGTCCGGGGGAGGCAATAGGCTGAAGCACAGACCCTCAGGGTGGTGAAGGGATAATTTTGCGCCCCATTAAATATCTCTCCTGGAGCGAGATGACTGGCTGCTCCCCAACCCCAGGCCTTGGAACTCAGGGCTAATAATTCTGACTTTCTTCACGCCGTCTGAAGAGCTCTAGGAGCACGGAGTAAGCAGAACCTGCAGAAGTTCACTTGGAGCGCAGCCAAAGGTGCACAGTATCCACTGGTGACACTGCAGAAACTGCCTTGGAGCAGGGATCTACTAATCAGGGCCAGCCAGGAATGGTTCAGAGAGCAGTGGAATATATGTCTGTACACAGGGCTGGTGCAAGGATTTTTGACACCCTAGGCGAAACCTCATTTTACTGCCCCCCCCCCTTGGCTCCATCCCTGACTCCACCCCCTTTGCCCTGCCCGTATATACCCCACCTTGTTGGGGTGCTGCCAGCTGCGGCTCTCCAGTGACATGATCAAATCAAGGCAGAGCGGCCTCTGGGGGGGGGGGGGGTAGCCAGTCACAGCTCTCTTGGCTGTGATGACCTGAATGATCCATGCAGAGCAGATACGAATCAACAGCGGCCAGGCACCCTTGGTGGTAGTGCACCCTAGGCGGCCGCCTAGTCCGCCTAGTGGTAGAGCCGGCCCTGTCTGTACAGGGATGTGATATGGTCCTAGGGACCTACCACCACCTGAGCGGGACGTGCTAGTGTCCTATGGACATGTGGGTAAAATCCATTTTTGATTGTGGAAAACTGCTGATCTAAACCCCTTGCTTTGATGTGCCCCTCCATAGGACGTCTCTGTACAGACATACATTCCACTGCTCTCTGGACAATTCCTGGCTGGCCCTGATTAGTAGAGCCCTGCTCCAAGGCATTTTCTGCAGTATCACCAGTGGATACTGTGCATCATCTAGACATTGTACTGTGCACCTTTGGCTGCTTTCCAAGTGAACTTTTGCAGGTTCTGCTTTCTCTGTGCTCCTGGGGCTCTTCAGATGGCGTGGTGGAGCTGGTCTCCATCTAGTCCCTGTATCAACTGCTTTTATCTCTTAGAACATGCCCTCATTTGATTTGATTGCTTCTTTTGTAAGATGAAGGAAAATCCCTTAAACGCGTTAGGGTCCTGTATTCCTGCTTTATAGTGGCTTTTCTGCTATGGCATGTTTAAACATACTTTTCTATATGCTATGTCTTTTTAAAATGTATTAATAAAATGTATATTTTAATATATTTTATTGTTACCGTCTTGTTAGTGCTGATATAGTCCCACCCCTGAGGGTTTTCTTTGTTGTTCCTATATTTAGGGATGATGGCACACCATTCCAGTTAGCCATGCTCCTTTTTCTGTTGCAACATTGAAGTCTTTGGCCCTCAAGTTGCATGAAAGTCGGGCCAAAGTAGTGCATAAACTACTTTGCTGCAACTTTAAGTCACGCATATATGAATAGTTATAATTGGAAAACATGGGGAACGACTTGTCATGCAACTCTGATGTCCAAAGTTGCATGACAAGTTGCACAAGTGTGAATGGAGCCTTAAAAAGAATGGACTAAGTTTTGCTTACATTGGTGACATTTTTTGATTTAGGCATGTACAATTTTTGGTTTCAATTAAAAAAAGAACAACACTTAAGGTGGTTGTAAAGGCAGAAGTTTTTTTTATCTTAATGCATTCTATATATTAAGATAAAAAAAAATCTGTTGCAGCAGCCCCCCTCAGCCTCAATAATACTTACCAGAGCCCCATCTAGATCCAGCGATGTTGCAGTAGTGTCTTGGCTGCCTGGGACTCCCCTCCTCATTGGCTGAGATAGCAGCGTGGCACCACTGGCTTCCGCTGCTGTCAATCAAAGTCAGTCAGCCAATGAGTAGAGAAAGATGGCGGGGGCGGGACACGGCTCAGTGTCTGAATGGACACAGAGAGCTGTGGCTCAGCTTGGGTGCCCCCATAGCAAGCTGCTGGCTGTGGGGGCACTCAAGAGGAGGGAGGAGCCAGGAGCTCAGCGCAGGTAAGTATGACATGTTTGTTATTTTTAACTTAAAAAAAAAAACAAGGCTTTAGTATCACTTTATTTGTATACACTTTAAACATCTAGAACTGTAAATATTTTTTACAAGTTTATATTGAATGTGGATAATTGTATACAGAATATTATATATACAATCAGATGATATTAGGATAGAAAACGCCACACTTTATTAGTAATTCGACTTTAGAAGTTTCTGTGTACACATTAATAACAAGATCCGTGTCCTGTGTACAAGCACAGCAAACAAGGTGGTGGAGGCCTAACTAGAGTTCTCACGTACAATGAGTTCCTGTTGAGGACAGTTTCTGTTAGAATGTGGCGGCCACATGTTAACGTCACCGTGGAAGAGTTGGAGCTTGCTGTTTCCCACGCCTCTACCTGAGCCTGTTGCTACAAGGGAAGGCTTTTCTTCTATTTGACAGCAGGGTGATAAAATGGCACTATTCAGCCATACAGCTACCCACACACACCCGATACTTGTTTTAGGAAAAGTGTGTTATTCCATGTCATAGATCTTAAGATATTTTAATAAAAGGATCCTCAAAACAGGTTGACTAGGTTAAAAAATTGCTCTGTGGAACTGGAGATTTTTATTTCTTTGTTATAAGAGGGGCATTTTTTCACATCTGTCTAATGGCAAATGGATGATAGCATGCAATGCATTTTTTAATTACATGACTATGGTAGATGGAACCAGTTTACCCCACTGTATGGTCATTTTCACCTCGAACCATACCTCCTAATTCCAACAAATACCACACCACAAATAATATGCTAGTGAAAGTTCTAGCGTATTTAGATGTTGGGGTACCATATACCAAAATTATATGCAAAAACTATATATAAGGTGAGGAAAACAGGACTTTCTCTGTACCCCATCCAAGGATGACTCTACGTCATTGACAATATTGTAGGATTGTATAAAAATATTTTTAGTATAACAAAATGTAATTAAAAACATGTATATATATTATGCCTCCTCAGAAGGCTCCCATTTAATAGTGACGCTGTCACCATGCAATATGAACATATAACAACTTAGAATGACTTGACAATATCTCAATGGATTAGCAGTATCAAATAAATACATAGATAAGCATGGGAGATGATTCCATGTTGAAAGTTTTTCTACATGTTTCACGGTACAGGGCCACTTCCTCAGGAGATGTGGCTATCACAATATCTGAGAATAAAAATGAACACAAAATACAATAACAAAACATCTATGAATGTACAGAAAAAAAATCATAATTGTTATAAAAGCATAGATGTTGAGCAGCAAGCATGTCATCACAGGACTGGAGTACCAAAACTCTCTGAAAAGTGGAAGAATGATTAACTAGGTCCAGAATGCCACAGGAGCCATCAAAACTCTCACCGCGGCAGGTTTGGGAGCAAACAAAGGCCAAAAGAGAACAGCTAAAAACTAGAACTAAAGAAGAAACAACACATATGACTGTGCTGTATCACATATATGTATGCTCTGTATGTCCTGGAGGTGTATTGTATTATCTTACTGTACAATTCCTCTTAAGTTTACATTAAGCACCTTTCCCAACACACCATAAATAAAGTGGAACACACAGCTCAGTGTACAACTTTGGCAAGTTGTGTCATCTCGGCACAGCCAATCAAGATGCCTGAAGATCCTGTACCCAAGAGAGGACCAAGCAAAGATACCTCCTCAGAAGGCTCCCATTTTATGGTGACGTTGTCCTCATGCAATATGAACATAAAACAACTTAGAACAACTTGGCAATATCTCAATGAATTAGCAGTATCAAATAAATACATATAAAAGGATGGGAGACAATTCCACGTTGGAAGTTTCCCTACATGTGAACTTCTGTTGCCGGCCAGCAACAGAAGCTCACGGGTGTTACATCACTGGAGGGGACGTGAGTATAGTTCCGCTTTAAATGGAATTTAATGGCCATATCAGCCTTTTATTTCAAACCTCAAAAAACATATCTTAACAATAAAACATGAAAACAGGGTTGGGTTATATGTCCTTGAGGGCACAAGTAACTGAACAATTAAACTTGGAATCCAATTCTGTACATTTAGTTGCATCAAACTGCTTTTGGGATGATTTCTCAAAAACCTGCTATACCATCCGTTCCATACTAATCCAGGTCACTTAAAGTTAACCACACTAGAGAAGTTTTATTGTATCTGTTGCACATCTTACAGGCTTGAATTAGTGGATTGCACTACCATACAATCATAGGGGGATGAGGATCTGCACCAGAACACCTTGATATAGTGGCAGCATTTCAAAATCTTTTTTCAAGGCACAGTGGATCCTGTGAGGTCCTGAAACATCAGGTTATGACGCCTGTTGCTTATTAATATATATTATTGAAGATCCTTATTTTCACACTGAAGAGAGGATACCATATCCAAAATGGATTGCGGACAATTTCTTTTCCATACCAACCAACCACCTTCAAAAACCCCGCTCACCAAAATTCATGTTCCCAATACCTTTTCCCATCAGAGGGGGGCAGTATAGACTTTAATGGTCAGTATCAGTTTCTCTAAGGACTATGTCACACTAGTGATCCTGTTGGCAGCAAATAAACCAATCACCTGCTTCTACAGCATCTCTACCTCTACTGGCAAAGAAGCAATGCTTTAGAAGCAAGTGAGTAGTATTTTTGCTACTATCAACAGGGTCAGATAACACATACTGTATAAAAAAGGCACATTGCATTGGATCACAGTGTTACAGAATCCTTTGCTTTCTAGACTCTAATAAAGACATTCTGAGATCCCCTGACATGAGCTCAGCCTGTAGGATTGCATGAATGTAACACAGCAGTCATGTAGAGAAAGGAGGGTTACGGGGACTATAGTCATCTCCTTCTAATGCCTTTTACATTCTTAAACAGAATATTAAACCGTGTCTCAGCAAGACGTGTTAATAATAGCACAGGACCCGCACGAACATCATTTAAATTGTCAAGAAGAGCCTGATTAATGCGCCGTCCAGGGTGACGGGGTATACACGGGAAGATATGACAGAATGTCTCCCTAATGACTTCTTAAAATGCCTTAATTTGCAAAATTGACCGAAAGGTTTGGCGACAGGAGTTGGGGAAGTGACAAGCAATAAAAGACGAAGTGCTGAAATCATAGGTGATGTCGATTCTGGACATGGGAAAATGCAAAGCTAAAAGGATGTATTTGGAAGAGGACAGCTGGTCCATCAAAAGCTATTAAATTGCAGGGGTATTAGCCAGAGCGGCGTCTCGATGATTCTTGCAAATCGTCATTACCATCACTTAGTGCAGAACCACGCTAAGCCCTATTTATATCTGTACTGGCCACATAACATCATCTTAGTGCAATGTCAGAATACACAGCAATGCCTTCTGCAGAAAAAATATTTTAGAGTCTGTCAGTGAAAATGTTTCTGTGAGAATTTTTGGACAATTGGCGTCAAGTTGTCTTTATCAGCTTTAAGAAGCACAGGGATGGTTTCCTGAGTTGCATCAAATTTACTAAGAGCTCTGGCAAAAATGTGTTAGTCATGAAGGTAGACCTTATTAAGTCCATATGGAAGCCGTACTCCTCACAGTACTTAGTCTTGTAATGATGGATGCTCAAAGTTAATGACTGGGAGGGTGGTGCCGTTCCAGAACCATGTTTCACATGTTTGTTGTGAAGACTGAGTCACATAAGGCATAAGAACCCAATGTTTCAGGGACTTGTAAGGTCCCTTTCTGAAGGCTCTGGCAAAAATGTGTTAGTCCTGAAGGGAGACCTTATTAAGTCCATATGGAAGCTGTACTCCTCACAGTACTTAGTCGTGTAATGATGGATGCTCAAAGTTAATGCCAGGGATGGTGCCGTTCCAGAACCATGTTTCACATATTTGTTGTGAAGACTGAGTCACATAAGGCATAAGAAACCAATGTTTCGGAGACTTGTAAGGTCCCTTTCTGAAGGCAACATTGTGACACTAGTGTTACAATGTTGCCTTCAGAAAGGGACCATGCAAGGCCCAGAAACATCTGTACCTCCACTCCACTATATCTCTGTACCCTTCCAGCACATATTTGTATCCAGCACACTTTGTATCCCCCAGCACAACTCTATAACTCCAGCACACCTCTGGCAGCAGCTTCCACACTTGTCTTGTGACAAGTATACTAGACCCCTTTAACACTGAAGCACCACTAAAACAGCACTAAAGCGCTGGTTGTTTTTGCGGTGCTTTGGCATCGCTTTTGCAGTGCTTTTCAGGTGCTAGTGGGCCGCTTTTTTTAAGGTCACATAACAATCTGACCTTAAAAGAAATGAAAAAAGACCCATTTTGCGGCGCTTTCAAAGCACTTTGGAAGGGCTGCCCATTCATTTTAATGGGCAGGGGCACGCTCCAAACCCGCCCCAAAGATGCTGCTTGCATGACTTTTTTTACCATCCCGCAAACGCACCGTCCAAGTGTGAAAGCACTGAAGTTAATGGGATACTTTACAGGCACTATTTCTTGCGCTAAAATGCCTGAGAACTGCCTCAGTGTGAAAGGGGTCTAAGTTAAAACAGTTTGGCAAGTGAGCAGTGGCGGGGGAATGCTTGCAATAGTGCTGCAAATATGCCAAAATTCTGTGCTCCTTAACTTCTTGGCCCTAAAAGATGTGCATTCATTTGTAGCCCTTTGTAAGTCATCTACATGTCAAAGAACCGTGTTTGACCACAACTTTTTCTCTTGAATATGTCATAAATGTCAACAACATGCCCCCCTCTGACTCCTATCTATCGTAAAGGGAAAGTATAGTGTATTTTAGTGGGAACACATTACCATAGTTGCCAACATGAAAAAAATCCAGGGACACCATTTTTTTGCTGTGCACCCAGAAACAAAAAAGCTTTATATTTTGTAAATGGGTTCATCCAATATAAAGTACTCAGTGATTGGGCAAGAGAAAGGAGGGGAGGCAGAGTGGCTGCAGATAAGACCCAAAGAGTAGCTTTGTAGCTCTGGAAATATAGTCACTACTTGAACAATTACAGTGCTTTTATTGTAACTTTTGAGGATGAATTCCTTCACAGTGGCTTTGACTACAGAGGTTGATGAGGGTTTATTTTAAAGTTTATTTAGTGCTTCTCAAGAGTATGTAAACATTTGAATGTCAATAGGCTGGCCACAGCTTTAATAAACTCAATTTTGAGAAAAACACTTTCTGATTAAGCCTTCAAAGTATGTGACTTATATAATATGTTATGTAGTTTTACTGTTATATACTATATATATACAGTATATACTGTATGGAGTTGAGCGGACACCCGGATGTTCGGGTTCGACGAGTTCTGCAAAATTTCACGAAAAAGTTTGAGTTCGGCCCCGAACTTGACCCCGAACCCCATTGAAGTCAATGGTGACCCGAACTTTTGGGCACAAAATGGCTCTAAAAAAGTCCTGGAAAGGGCTAGAGGGCTGCAAAAGGAAGCAAAATGGGGGTAGGAATAGGACAAGTGACCTGCAAACAAATGTGGATAGGGAAATAACTTAAAATCACATAAAAATAAAAAAAAATGGAGGAGGGGGTGGATGTGGAGTAGGAGATTGAGGAGACGGTGACCGTGGCGGTGTAGGTAGTGGAAGGCGGAGGAGGTAGCCAACGCTGTTTTTTGTTTGTTTGTTTTTTTTCTAATTGGGGTAGCCCCCAAAAATTGAGACATATTAAAAAAAAAAAAAAAAGAATAAGTTCACTTAAGTATACCAATGGCTGTGTGAGGCTGGTATAAATGTCTATTCTGCACAAGGTACAGACAAGTCTTGTGGGATCCATGCCTGGTTCATTTTAATAAACATTAGCTTGTCCACGTTGGCTGTGGACAGGCGGCCGCGCTTGTCTGTGATAACGCCCCCTGCCGTGCTAAACACACGTTCAGACAATACACTGGCTGCATGACAGACCAGCACCTCCAAGGCATGAAGGGCAAGCTCAGACCATGTGCCCAAATTGGAGACCCAGAAGTTGAATGGGGCAGACCCATCAGTCAGTATGTGTAGGCGTGTGCACACATACTCTTCCACCATGTTGCTGAAATGCTGCCTCCTGCTAAGACGTTGCCTATCAGCTGGTGGTGCTGTTTGTTGTGGCGTTGTCACGTACCTGGTGGTGGAGTCTGCAATAGCCGAGGACAGCCTCTCTTACAACCCTGACTCAGGAACCCCTGATATGGTAGACAGGAGGCTCGAGAGTGCAGGATGGCACGAGTGCTTGACTGGAACACAGGTGCAATGGTTGCTGGCAGGGCAGGTGTTGCAGCAAGCTGGAACAGAGGAAACTCTCTGGGAACAGCTGGCACTTCACTCTGCAGGGCTGAACCAAGCGGATGATGCTGGACGAGAAGGCTGGAAACAGACTGGAACAGGCAGCGGCCAGGTCGAACAGGAACTGAGGGATTCAGCAGAAGGATCGTCAGACAAGAGCCGGGTCGTCAACAGGCGGGCGGAGAGGTACCAAGGAGCAGGCAGGAGAATCGTCAGGGCAAGCCACATGGAGAGGCGGGCGGACAACTGCTGGGCCGAGAACAGACTGCTAGGAAGACGACTTAGGGAGTCAAGGACAAGCTGGACCGGCGACGGACAAGGTCAGACAAAGGTCGGAAGAGCAGGTCGTAGTAGGCGAACCAAGTCGGGACGTCTCACTTCACGGTCGACAAGGGTCTCTCAAAGGAGACAAGGTCGAACGACGTTGTGGACGGGACGGTCGTTGGTAACGTGGACACAAGGTCAGTTCGTGAGCACGGTAGGACGTGAGAGCTCGGAGGACAGATGGTATAGTCCCCAAGGACTCAGTCCCAACATTCTCTCCGACAGGAGCCGATAACGTCTGAGGTG
>BLSH010022043.1:1427527-1438524 GCA_018402905.1 Glandirana rugosa
ACGCTAATCTGTATCTCACACCAACAGCAGCAACCTCTCCCTATACTAGTATGAGATGATTTTATAACGCTAATCTGTCGCTCACACCAGCAGCAGGAACCTCTCCCTACACCAGTATGAGATGATTTTATAATGCTAATCTGTCCCTCACACCAGCAGAAGGAACCTCTCTCTACACTAGCATGAGATGATTTTATAACGCTAATCTGTCCCTCACACCAGCAGCAGGAACCTCTCCCTACACCAGTATGAGATGATTTTATAATGCTAATCTGTCCCTCACACCAGCAGCAGGAACCTCTCCCTACACAAGTATGAGATGATTATATAACACTAATCTGTCCCTCACACCAGCAGCAGGAACCTCTCCCTACACTAGTATGAGATCATTTTATAATGCTAATCTGTCCCTCACACCAGCAGCAGCATCCTCTCCCTACACTAGTATGAGATGATGTGACATGCAGCACTACGTGACTCCAGCTTATGTAGAGGCTGGGTCACGTGATGCACTGGCCAATCACAGCCATGCCATTAGTAGGCATGGCTGTGATGGCTTCTAAGGGCAAACGAGTGAAACACTTGTTGATTGGCTGCCCTGCAGCTATTTAAAGGGTGCGAAAACATACCTGAACCCAGACTTTTTCTCAAATGTCCAGGTTTGGGTTCGGGACACGGACACCCTAAAGTCCAGTACGAACCCAAACTTTACAGTTTGGGTTCGCTCAACTCTAATACTGTATATATAATATACAAGCACATGAATCTTACAAAATGTTGTACTTATGTTAGGGATAGCCTCACTCCTGAAAAAGTGGTGTTTGTACTCAAGAAATGCTTTGAGAAAGATCTCTATTCCATCGCCTCATTAGCCAAGTCATAAATACTACATATAATTACTTGACTGGGAATTAAATATAGGAATGTAATTACAGCTAAGGGTTGCATGATGACGAGATCTATGTAGCACTCTCCTAGTTAGGTTGCTATAGTTGAGATAAATTTCATTTTTAGCTTTCCTGTAGCAGGGGAGCAGTACTCAATTGCTTTTGGCTGTTCTGGGTTTTGCTGGTGCAGGTTTAACAACTTCCCGCTGCATTCCACTGAGTTCTGGAATACAGTGGGTGGGAGAAGTAGATCCTGACCTGAATATTCATACAGCCCCAGTCATTCCCCGATCAGGAGAGGATAGGCCTGAAAATGGGGTGGGACCTGGAATAGCACTCTCCTGTTACTGGGGAAAGAAGATCCAGCCTATGGGCTGAGGCCCCCTGGGCTGTCAACTACAGGGCAGAGGAAATTCTTTTTGGGGTCCTAGCTAGAGCTAGGGGACCCTTGTCCAGTTCAGGAAGTGCTGCAGAGGATCCAGGCCAGAAGCTTCCAGTACAGAGGCTAGCTGGTACTACAAGAAACATTATAGGACCCAGGGAGACTGTCCTTGCCACCTTTGGGAGAGCTCACTACAGTTTTCTTGACTCAGGTTATACCTCCACCAAGGGGTCCCCTGCGTTGTAGTTCTCTTAAATTCTGAATTCAAGAGGGTGGTTACACCCTGAAGAGGCAGATTAGTTACAGGTGTCCTCTATTGGATTTCTGCTAGTTTTTGGAGTATTCTAAGGCTCACCCACACCCCACCCAAATTAAACTAGCAAATAAACTACAAAAAGACATGCCTGGCCTGTTTTCTGACTCGAACGACTGTGAACTACCGTATGCTTGGCTGTCATGTGCATATCAGCAAATGGAACCTGGGATCAAACAGCCAGCCTGGTCTTGGGTCAGTGCTATATAAAGGTAGATTTCCCCCAAGAAAAGGGACTTTAAATAGGTCACCAACCACATGAACTAGTATAAAATATATTTATTTCACGTATAAATTACATCAATGTTTCTAATGAAAAGAGGTGAATTATAAATACAGTAAGTTACAATTGTCACTGCGCCAATGTTGCCTTGTTGGTAACTGAAAGTCCGTTGTCCGCAAGATGGACTGCGGTTGCCTTCCGCGTTGGAATGCGGTTACCCCAGTGCGACATGGGTCAGTGCTACATCTATACTGCTGAGGCTGGCTAAAAATGTCGTCCTGGGTACCTTAAAAGTCTGTCATGATTTTTATTTACATTTTGAATATTATATACTGGATGTGGTACCCTCCATTATTGGCCCACCTTTTGGTAGTTTTAGCATACATTTGAGAACAGGGTTCCTATATGATTTCCTGGGTCACTAGGGAAGCTATCCCATTGGATACTGCCACCCCATGTGACCCCACGTGACTCTCTCTGGTGGCCATCTTGGGTCAGGCAAGGCCCTGGCTCCCAGGTTTGGCACGCATTTGCAAGGTGGTAGAGTAAGAACAGGTACCCTGCCCAGTTGGGACAGAACTAGCAGCAGGGTTCTGTGGACACCAGCCTGTTTGGGCAATAGATGGCCAGGCCACACCCTTCCCCTCTTTACAGGCGCTGTCAATTCGGCTGCATCCTGCTCCCTACAATCTGTTGGAACTGTGAGTGGATCCAGTTGGGCTGCCTTCCCACCAGGTTATTTGTGAACTGTCTCTGTATTCTTTCAATAGAAGTTCTTTCTAGTGGCAACCTGTCCATTAGGGGCGCATGGGCACCACCCCCCTATTAGGGTTGCCACATTACCCCTTTAATCCAGGACACATATGAATTACACAGGTTCTGAGGCTAATTTAATGCAGATGATGCACCAAGTGAGTTTAATTACATCCTTAATCAGCCACAGAACCTGTGTAATTCATATGTGTCCTGGATTAAAGGGATGATGTGGCAACCCTACCCCCTATCCATGCGACCGCCCCCCTAATCTACATGCAGGGCGCTGGACGCATGGATGCCAATGGGGGGGTGTTTTTTTTTTTTTTTAAGCATGTGATTAGAGCCAGAGGCTCTACTAGGCTTCAAAAAAGGGTGGGCTCATGCGGGCAGAGCACTGCGCTCCGAGCCCACCCAGTTGTTTCTTGTCATAGTCTAGCTTTTTAGTCTTGAGGGAGTAAAAATATGGGTTGGATGCCCCTGGGCCCACCAATATTGCAATGTTGCAAAACACCACTGATCATCTATAGCAGAGTTGTTCCTGCTTTTGTGCAATTTGGTCTCCATTTACACCAAGGAAAAGCCTATCCACAGCCTGACAAATTAACCATTGGGCTTTCCAGGCCACAGCAGGCTTGAATGGGTAAAGCTTGTAAGATATTGAGCAGTGACTGTGTGGAGAGGGGTTGTAGGAAGGTATAATTAGTAATCAAAATGTTGGAATGGGGCAGACTGCACTTACCCCTTATAAATATAATAAAACCCAGCTCAGTAGTCTACCAAAATCCCACATTTTTACCACTTTAGGTGTATTTGGCCTTTCCATAGATTGAGGCCTGGCCAACAAGACTCCATCCTGTTCTATACATTGCTGCTTTCATGGTAATTCAGTCACTGCAATGTGTTGTGCAGGTAATTGTGATTCTTTCAGTCTGAGACAGAATAAAGTCCCATCTTCCTCCCTCCCACTGAGACTTTTAATTGCAGCCCGGACTGCCAGATGTCTGACATTAATTGCACAAGGGGCCAGCTGTTGAATGCAGTAGACAGGGGGGATGGCGTATGGGGGGAGTTTAATGTGACTAAAATATGACTTGGGGGGGTCTCTGGATTCCCTGGTGGGAAATCCGCAGCACATAAGCCGATATCTGTAACCTAAGTTTGTTTATATGCATTATTTGCAATAAGTTGTATCTAGTTAGATGCAGTCTAATTGTAAAAATCAGTATAGAACACAAAGCATTAGAGCAGTCTTTGTACTTGTTTACACTTGCATTGGACCTATGAAGAAGGAGTTTGACAGGCAGTGAGGAGGTGTTATGTTGCCTCCTCACTGCTTGTTTTAAACCCCTAAAAGCCTGCATCACCATGCCACAAGCATGGCATGGCCCCATTCCCTTGAATGGGTTGTGTTCAGCAGGCAGTACTGCCTGTCGGATGTAAAAGCGGAGATCATTTTTGCCACACTATGTGTTTTTCCCTTATGGCTGCCTTTGTAGCTTAGGGGGAGTAAATGGCGGGCAATAAAAACACGACTCAACTACATGTTTTTCTACCCCCCAACCACAAGTGTAAACAAGCCCTTAGGCTTTGTTGACACCAGTGTGTTGTGGCATCTAGTGCAAAATTGCGTGCCGTCCCACAGCACACAAATATGTGCTTCCCCTTTGCAGATGTGCGGCAGTGCCGTTCATTTCTATTGACACCTTTGTGTATTTTGCAAACACGTGCGCATTCATATGTGCCACAATGTATGGTATCTCAGTACTATGCTACCGCTGTACTATGCACTTTGGTGCAGCAAGATTTATCAAATGGTGCAGGCACCTTTTTTGTGCGTTTTTTGTGCATAGGGCAATCCATTGAAAATAATGTTCTGCCTTAAATAAGATTTGGGAGAATGTACAAAAAGCAGGTGCTCTTGGTCACACCTCCTGCTGTGACAATGTGCCTTAAAAGTATATCCACAGTAAAACGTATTTATTTTAAACTTTGGATGCAGTAAGGAAGGGATAGTTCCTGCCTACCATTCATTGCTCTCTGTGTTCCTGGGGGAAAGACATATTATCTTTTTTTAGCCCTGGTGACCATTGTCACCAAGACAGAAAGCAAAGAGAAATCCCAAACAGTTGTCACCAGAACAGTAAGTGAGGGAAAAACGACACCTGAAACCATGTTGGGGTTAAATGGCCAATTCGGCCTATTATTAAACCAAAAACATAAATTAACACTCCAGCAACACAGGAAAGGCTGCAGATCCTTGACGTCACCATCTCGCACAACTTTGGAGTCTATGATACCATTAGTTTGTTTCTGTCCCCAGCCGCCAACACCGCCTCGAGGATTATACTAACTGACCACAGACTCCTACCACCGTAACTACCCAGTCAGTCTGAACTTGAACCAGACCAACTGGAGGATTCCATAGCTGAGATGGATCCCACCGTTTATCACTACATACCATATTTTAACCCTCGTCAAGGACCCCAACTGCCACAGCAGCACAAGTATGACACCCTATACTTGAGCCTGCTGCCACACCCTAATGGCCCTTTGGATGCCATCCTGCAGTCCCAAGCTCCAGAGGTTGATGCCCACTGCATTGAGATGAACCCCACCCCCTCTCAAACACCTCCAGGTGTCCGTTTCCAGTTCGTTGTGTGCCTGACTACAAAGTCTCCATTCCTAGCAATAAACCTTCCCACTTCCTTATTCACTTTTATACGGGCTTTGTTCAATCTGTCCACTGACCTGGCCCCCCTCCACAGAGTACGGGCCACCATGTCCGACCATACTACCAGCACCTCTGGGAAAGCTGACCTAAGAAAGTCCCACTGAATGTCCTTAACGACGTAGTCCCAAATCATCCCCCCCCCGACATGCAGGACCAAAATGTCCGGCTGTCTGTCAAGCCTGGCAAATCGGTGAACTTCAGGGAGAACCCTGTGCCACACCATGCCCGGCAACCCAATCCATAGCTGCCCCAATGCAAAATGAATGTGGCGCGTAGTCACCAGGGGCCAGACCAGCCTCCGCCAAGCACTTGTGGAAAATAGCCATGAATTGAAATCTGGACAGACCCGACTCATCAACGTAAACAAAGAAAGCCCCGTCTACAGCAGGATGCAGGGCCAGAAAATGTTCCACCGTCAACATTGGGCAAAGCTGAGAGCCATTGCCCCGTAAATAACTCCACGCGCACTGCCTTACCCTGTTGATCGGTCTTGGAGCGCCAAATCCATATCCTGACCGATGAACCAGTACAATCGACATCCCCCCATAACAAACCCACGGGGCCCTTCTGGAAGGACTGACTAGCTCACTTATCCTAAAAGCTCAGAAAAAAAGCCAACAAAAAGGCGGCCTTGAACAGCACCAACTCAAAGTGCGACGAACAGACCACCCTCAATTTGTCCAGCACCGACCCCAGTACCGCAAAGGATACCGGGAGCCGCAAATCCTTCCTTTGCCTACCCTTACGGTATCCCTTGAGTACTTGCCGCACCATAAAGGACTTGGTAACATCCTCCACGCCTCTGAATTTAAATAAAAACGCCAGTCCCGCAAGTTTCTTATCCATAGCGGATACCGAAATGCCCTGTCCCACATTGTAACAAACAAAATACAACACCAAAGATGCCAAGTCAGGCTCAGAATCAACGGCACCAACCTCTTTCAACAAAGCAAACCATTCCGCCCATACCTTGCCATATGCTGTCCACGTTCCAGCATTGAGCGAATTTCTGATCAATCCAGCGGCTACTCCAATGCAATCCTCCACATCCGCTGCGGACAAGGCACCCCCTCCTGCTCCGCGTCCCGCACCAACACCCGAAACTCATTCCACTGAAAACGAGACAAAGCATCCGCTAATTGGTTGTTCACCCCCGGTATATGCACAGCATTTATAAACGTGTTAATTCGTAAACAACTCAAAACCAAGTACCGCAGGAGTCTAACTACAGGCAGTGAAGAAGCCGAGATATTGATAATCGCCATCACCACCCCCATGTTATCACAATTGAATCTCACCTTTTTATTCCTAAAAGCCTCCCCCCCACAATTCCACCGCCAGCACAATGGGGAAAAGCTCCAGCAAAACCAAGTTCTTCAAGAACCCAGCCTCGTGCCATGCCACCGGCCACGGCTTTGCACTCCATTGGCCCTGAAAATAAGCCCCATAACCTGCTGAACCAGCTGCATCCGTAAACAGCACCAAGTCCGTATTGCTAACCGGGCCTTCCTGCCATTACGAGTGGCCATTAAACGATTCCAAAAATAAATCCCAAATCCGCAGATCTGCCCGTAGCTCCTCTGTAAGCCGAACAAAATGGCCTAGCGCTTTGATCCCTGACGTAGCTGACGCCAGCCGCCTGCAAAAAATGCGTCCCATTGGAATAATTCTACAAGCAAAGTTCAGCTTGCCCAATAATGATTGCAGGTCCCTCAACCTAATCTTTCGCCTCCCACTAGCCTGCCCTACTTCCTCTCGCAGTGATCGCAATTTAGTCTCCGGAAATCTACACTCCATGGCTATGGAATCAATCGTGATGCCAAGAAATTCCAGTTCCGTGGCCGGGCCCATCATCTTGTCCTCCGCCAACAGAATGGCAAAGCGGTCGGCCAGATGTTGCAACGTTGCTAATAGGATCACGCAAACCCTGGAATCCGGTGGACCAATGCATAAGAAGTCATCCAAATAATGGATGATCGAGTTCAGCCCCGATACCTCCCTAACCGTCCATTCAAAGAATGAACTGAATTTTTCAAACAAGGAGCACGAAATAGAGCACCCCATCTGTAGGCAACGGTCCACAAAGTAAGACCCCTCCCAATAACATCCCAACAAGTGACAACTCTGTGGATGCACCAGGAGCAGCCTGAAAGCAGCTTCCACATCCGATTTAGCCAAGAGCAACCACTTACCATACCTTTTTACCCAATACACCGCTGCATCGAATGATGTATAGGTAACCGCACAGTCCTGCGGATTGATACCATCATTCACTGAGCCACCCTCCGGGTACGATAGATGGTGAATCCTCCTAAATTTTCCCAGCTCTTTCTTTGGAACAACCCCCAATGGTAAGATGACCAGCCTTACAACGGCGAAACTGAAAACGGGCCACTCATGCGGCCCAACTCCACTTCTTTTGACAATTTTGCGGACACCACCTCCGGATTCAGCAGCGCCGAACAAAGGTTATTTGAAATGGGAGGAACCTCCTGTAATGAACTGGGAATGTGGAAACCCTCCCTAAACCCTGCTTCCAAGAGCCCAGCAGCCTTTGGTCCGGATATCTACTTAGCAAAGGCAGCATCTTTTCCAGCTTCACCAGGGTCGTCCCTTTTTCCAGCCCCGTTGCTGCCACGCCCATTTCCTTGTTTGAAACTCCGATTGAGTGGGTGGGTGCCTCCGCAGCCCGAACATTTGTGTCTGTATCGGCAGGTGCTGCCAAGCTGACACGTCCCCTCATTGTATTGCCAGTACAACCCCTTCTTTCTGATTGTCGATGATTCTAAGGCGACTGCACCGCCCCCATGTCCATTTTCTGATTTGTCCATTCCTAGATACAGCAGGTAAGCCAACTAACACATCACCATTTTTCTAGGTAAATATATTTCTAAAGGTGTTATTGACATGACATTTTTACCACATGTCAGTAACAACCCGTGCAATCCATACATACAAAGAAACCAACACAAATACAGTTAGGTCCAAATATATTTGGACACAGACACAATTTTCATACTTTTGTGTCTGTATGCCACAAGAATAAAATTAAAACGAAACAATCCAAATTAATTTGATGTGCGGAATTTCAGCTTTAATTCAAGGGGTTGAACATAAATATCAATACAAATTTTAGGAACAGCAACCATTTTAATTTTTTAATTCCCCCCCCCCCCATTTTCAGGGGCTCAAATGTAATTGGACAAATGAATACAATCATAAATAAAATGTTCATTTTTAATATTTTGCTGAGAATCCTTTACTGGCAATGACTGCCTGAAGTCTGGAACCCATGAACATTACCAAAGACTGGGTTTCCTCCTTTCTGATGCTTTGCCAGGCTCTAACTGCAGCTGTCTTCAGTTGTTCTTTGTTTGTGGGTCTTTCTGCCTTTAGTTTTGCCTTCAGCAAGTGAAATGCTCAATTGAGTTGAGATCAGGGGATTTACTCATCATTGCAGAATATTTCACTTTTTTTCCTTCAAAAACTTCTGGGTTGCTTTTGCATTGTTTTTGGATCATTGTCCATCTGTACTGTGAAGCGCCATCCAATCAACTTTGCTGCATTTGGCTGAATCTGGGCTTACAGGATATCTCTAAACACTGCATAATTCACCCGCCCAAAGAATGCTATTCCAGAACTGCTCTGGCTTTTTTATATGTTTTTTGCAAAGTCTAATCTGGCTTTTCTATTCTTCAGGCTTTTGAATAGTTTGCACCTTGTGGTGAACCCTCTGTATTTGCTCTCGTGAAGTCTTCTCTTGATTGTAGACTTTGACAATGATACGCCCACCTCCTGGAGAGTGTCTTTCACTTGTCTGGATGTTGTGAATGTTTTTTTCTTTACCATAGAGAGGATCCTGCGACCATTCACCACTGTTGTCTACCGTGGACATCCAGGCCTTTTTATGTTGCTGAGTTTACCAGTGCGTTCTTCTTTCCTCAGAATGTATAAAACTGTTGATTTGGCCACACCTAATGTTCCTGTTATCTCTCTCATGGATTTGTTTACTTTTTGAAGCCTTAAAATGGTCTTTTTCGCTTGCATGGACAGCTCCTTTAAACGCATGATTTAGGTTAGAAATACCACACTTAGAATTAACTTCAGACCTTTTACCTGCTTAATTGATGAAGAAATTTCAAAGGAGTAGCCCACACCTGCCCATGAAATAGCTTTTGATTCAATTGCTTTTGGTCCCTTGAAAAAAGGGGGTGGCTATTCTTAAGAGCTGTAATTCCTAAACCCTTCCTCTGATTTGGATGTACATACCCTCAAATTAAACCTGAGAGTGTGCACTTTCAGCCCATATCCATTATATAACTATAGCTGGAATATATTTAAGTAAATACCTGAAAAAATCTAAAATTGTGCCTGTGTCCAAATATATATTGTGGAGAGGTGACCACGTGACATGCTGTGGATTAGCAATATACACCTGATCTGTGGCAGAAGCAGGCATGCTAATTACATACTTGTGGGCTGGGTTCATATGCATCCCAGGATTAGAGCTCAGGGCTCAGACTTGGAGACAGCTCCGCCCGGCAGACAGGAAGTCTGGCGTAGGAGGTCAGGAAGGTCCCAGGAGGAGACAGCTCCATGAGGGAGAGACAGAGAGGTTTCGAGAAGTCTAAGTCTGAAGGTGGCAGTCTAGGCGTGCACGTCTGTAGCAGGCAGATGTGGCCCGCAACCGAACAACACGAAACTGACAGTGAGTAAGCCAGGAGGCTGAAGTATGTGTTTATACAGTGATGGTGGAAACCCTTTTGAGGGAAGATTTATTACCTTTTTAGTTCCCTTTAAATGAAAGTGGGCTGCCATGCCCTTAAAAATGCAGTCTAGAGTGGCACGTTTCTGGAAACCCCATGCACCACTTGAGTATAATCACCCGATATCTTACAATATGGACCAAACTGTATGTTCAGAAATTAAGTTATGTGTAATAAAATGAAATGACGCAGGGAAAAAGTATTGAACATGCTAACTTAAATTTATTTAATACTTCGTACAAAATCCTTTGTTGTAAATGACAGCTTCAAGATGCCTCCTGTATGGAGAAACTAGTCGCATGCATTGCTCAGGTGTGATTTTAGACCATTCTTCCACACAAATCTTGAAGGTTTAGAGGGCCTCTTCTATGAACTCTGATCTTTAGTTCTTTTCATAGGTTTTCTATTTGATTTAAGTTAGGTGATTGGCTGGGCCATTCTAGCAGCTTCATTTTCTTTCATTGAAACCAACTGAGAGTTTCCTTGGCTTTGTGTTTGGCATCATTGTCTTGCTGAAATGTCCACCCTAGTTTCATCTTCATCATCCTGGTAGATGGAAGCAATTTTTATCATGAATGTCTTGGTACTAGAGTTGAGCGACCTTCTGGAAGTCCGGGTTCGGGTCCGGACAGAACCTGAACTTTGTCACGGACCCCGAACCCCATTGAAATCAATGGGGACCCAAACTTTTAGGCACAAAAATGGCTGTAAAAAAGTCCTGGAAAGTCGTAGAGGTCTGCAAAAGGAAGGAAATTGGGGTAAGGGTGGGACAAGTGCCCTACAAAGAAATGGGGACAGGGAAATAACTAAAAGCATTTAAAAAAAAAATAATTTCATAAAAAAATCAAAAATGGAGGTGGATGTGGTGAAAAGTCTGTGTCAAACTTCTACCAGGTGTAGGTGGAGGTAAAAACTAAAAAAATACTTTAATAAAAAAAA
>BLSH010022043.1:1468403-1485418 GCA_018402905.1 Glandirana rugosa
GGTGGTCCCTCTGTCTCCCCAACGGACATGGTGGCCCCTCTGTCTCCCCAGGGGAGGGGTGATGGTCCCTCTGTCATCCCAGGGAGATGGTGATCCCTCTGTCTTCCCAGGGGGATTGTGGTCCCTCTGTCTTCCCAGAGGGGGGGTGGTGGTCCCTCTGTCTCCCCAGAGGGGGGATGGTGGTCCCTCTGTCTCCCCAGGGGACATGGTGGTCCCTCTGTGTCCCCAGGGAGATGGTGATCCCTCTGTCTACCCAGGGGGATTGTGGTCCCTCTGTCTTCCCAGAGGACATGGTGGTCCCTCTGTGTCCCCAGGGAGATGGTGATCCCTCTGTCTACCCAGGGGGATTGTGGTCCCTCTGTCTTCCCAGAGGGGGGGGGTGGTGGTCCCTCTGTCTCCCCGGGGGGACATGGTGGTCCCTCTGTCTCCCCGTGGGGACATGGTGGTCCCTCTGTCTCCCCTGGGGGACATGATGGTCCCTCTGTCTCCCTGGGGGGGTGTCCCTTTGTGTCCCTGGGGGGATGGTAGTCCCTCTGTGTCCCCATGGGACATGGTGGTCCCACTGTTTCCCCAGGGGACATGGTGGTTCCTCGGTGTCCCTAGTGTACATGGTGGTCCCTCTGTGTCCCCAGGGGACATAGGGGTCCCTCTGAGTCCCCAGGGGACATGAGGGTCCCTCTGAGTCCCCAGGAAACATGGTGGTCCCTCTGTGTCCCTGGGAGGGGATGGTGGTCCTTCTGTGTCCCCAGGGAACACGGGGGTCACTCTGTGTCCCATGGGGGGTGGTCTCACTCTGTGTCCCCAGGGGGAGGGATGGTGGTCTCAATCTGTGTCCTCAGGGGGAGGGATGGTGGCAGGGGCGTTGCTAGGGTGTGGCTATTGGGGCTATAGCCCCGAGTCTGGGGCCCATAGCCCCGAGTCTCTTACTGGGTAGGTGCAATTCTGCAATTAGCAAGTATGTCTCTCTGGGTACCCTGATGTAAGGGGAATCCACACTCAGGTATGTAACAATATTTTTATATATATATATACACACCCACATGTATATTATATACATGTGTATGCCCACTCAAGCGTATGACTTTCTTTACTTTGCTGCTATGGGCTCTAGCCCCAGATCTTTTGTAGACCTAGCAACGCCCCTGGATGGTGGTCTCAGTCTGTGTCCCCAGGGGGAGGGATGGTGGTCCCAGTCTGTGTCCCCAGGGGGAGGGATGGTGGTCTCAGTCTGTGTCCCCAGGGGGAAGGATGGTGGTTCCTCCGTGTCCCTGTCTTTGAATCACTGACTGTGTCCCTGTGACCTGCCGAGGTGCACTGGAATGCGCTGGCTGCTCTCATCTCCCCACCAGAAAACCAGCTCATGGAGTGAGCAGGGAAGAGCCAAGAGGAGGAGCTTGGGCTCCGCCTCTTGTTTCTTCCTTAGCTGGTCTTCTTCAAAATGGCGGCGGAGTCAATTTAGTGCCGGCCGCTGACCTCTAGCGGCCGGTGGCAAAAAAAAATAGAAATAAAAAAAATCGTGGAAAAGTAAATTTCCCGGGAAATGTTAAGACCAGGAAAACGGTCTAAATCCTGGGAATGTCCCGGGAAATTTGAGACTGTTGGCAAGTATGGGTGCCTCATTCCTCCACAATCATCTGTTGTTAAAGATGACCATAAATATGAGATTGATGTGACCAGATATTAGGGGTTTAATAGTTTCTTCACTCACTAGATGACCTCTAACCCTATGAAGGCTCGCCATACACATTACAATCTGACTGCACAGTCAAATTTAAATTTACCAAAACTATGCAATATGGGAAGCTAGACTAACCCAATCAATCTGTATCCAGTCAGGCGGGTCCTTATACTACATAGTTGTTTGTAGATCTAAATGAGATTGTACAGTCATATCATCATGCATAGCTCCCAACTGTCCCTGATTTCGATGGACTGTCCCTAATTTGAAACAAAGTCCCTCTGTCCCTCTTTCCTCCTCATTTGTCCCTCATTTTGGTCTGATCTATATAGTTGTCAGTGGCGACTGGTGAAGTTTTAGGATGGGGGGGCGCCAGGCCCCGCCCTTCATGTTGACCCCTCCCACTTCTCATAAGCCACACCCCTTATATAATCCACCCACTCTGTCCCCTGTATATTGTGTCAGAAGTACACAGCTCGGCATCACAGGATACAGTATACAGCTCAGCATCACAGATGGGGTATATTGCAGCCAGTAACACAGTATGCAGCCAGTACACAGGTATTGCAGCCAGCCAGTAGACAGGTATTGTCAGTACACAGGTATTGCAGCCAGCCAGTACACAGGTATTGTAGCCAGCCAGTACACAGGTATTGTAGCCAGCCAGTACACAGGTATTGCCAGTACACAGGTATTGCCGCCAGCCAGCACACAGGTATTGTCAGTAGACAGGTTGCAGAGCCCAGCAGCACAGCAGTACTTACCGCAGAGGGACTCGTCAGTCCGCTCTCTCTCCCTCAGTCAGCGGGATCACAGGCATGTGTGCCTGCAGTCCAAGCACCAGCACATCTGCCAGTCCCACCCCCTGCCCGCTCCTGACCAATCAGTCACTGTCTGGAGGACAGTGACTAAGGCCAGAGCCAATCAGTGTATAGATGTGCCCCTGGCTGGCGCACATCTATACACTTTAATGGCTGACCAAAGGTTTTGGGAATTACTGTAAGCTGACAGCAAATCTCCCAAAAAAAGCTGGGTAGCCATATTCCGGCGCAGTCTATTTTTTATTTTTTTTGAGAAGGACAGCGCCCTCTATGGAGGATCCGCCGCTGATAGTTGTACTGTATACAAAATGCACTTTTTATCTTTCAAAAAGTGTTTCCCAGTGCTAAACCTTTGCTCCAATTTCTAAATTGCTCCTGTAGCACCCTCTACATAAGGTAGATGCTAAATGGTAGGATTTTTGTAGCACAGGTAAATTTAAGCAGGCCTAGCTGGAAGCTAGGCCTGTTTGTTTTGATTTTGTGGGCTGGGAGTGGCTTAGAGTAGCAGCTGGTGACTAACAGGCAGCATCACTGAGACCTCCCCTTTCTTTCCAGAGGCTTCTGGAGTGTTCTAGAAGGAGAAAGGAGGGGAGGAGAGGTGGAGCTTGCCTGGGGTCTTTGGGGAGCCCTGAGCAATCCCCAACCTGGACTGGCAGGGGGCAGGCCTCCTTAAATGCCTAGGGTCAGCCCAGCTGGGGGGAGTTGTTCTGGTGGAAGAGATGGAGATGGAGTACTGAGGCTGTGGGGGCCCTTAAGGGAGCTCCCCAGTTTGGGGGGGGGGGGGGCAGCAGCGGGAGAGAGTACTGCCGGGAAAGTCTCCAGGAGAGGAACAACTGGTCGCAGCCAGGAGGGCTGGTGAGTGACATGCACAGCCAGTGAGAGGGCTGCCGAGGCACCCCTAGGAGGACTGGGAGTTTGCAGTCAGGAGAGAATGCAGAGCCAGAGAAGTGGACTGTGGCATCATGGTCAGTGGAAAGAGGCAACTGCAATCAGGAGAGCTGGCATGGCCTGAAGAGGGCTTACCGGGAGAATAAGCCAAGCGGACAGCTAGCTCTAGAGCTGTTCTATTTTGTTGCTACACTATAGGGGCCCGAGGTCCCTGCCCACAAATGGCATTTGCTTTAGGCCTGGTGGAGATAGTGGCAGGCCTAACAACCATATGGTGCTAGAAGGGAGTGGAGAGGAACTAAGGGCCGGTTCACACCCAGGCAATTTGCGATCGGACTTGTGTTGCCCCAGTTCGCCTCAAATCGCCTGACATCATAAATCCCATTGGAATGAATGGAGCCGTCTTAATATGCACTACTCAAGTCACTCTGACTCCAAGGTGATTTCAAAAAAGGTTCCTGTACTATTTCAAAGCGACTTCTAGGCGATTTGAGCCCATAGAAGTCAATGGAAGTTGCATCACCGTCTATGAAAAAGCGACTTTACAGGGAAAAGAAAATAATTTTTTAAGGCAACTCCCCCTCCCTCTCCTCTGATTGGCCACAGGCAAAGTCGCCTGGCATGGAGGTCACTTCAGGTCGCATTGTAATGCCCTAAGTAGCTCTGAAGTCTCTTTCAAATCGCTTTCAAATCGCCTAGCAAAGTCGGATCGCCTAGGTGTGCACCGAGCCTAAGAGTTGTGTTGGAGGAGTAAAAGTCTGCAGTAAGTAGTGTGCAGGAGGTGAAGAGAGGAACAGTCTGGCTGGAGGTGACTGAGGAAGCGTGTGCAAAGAGTTTGCACAGAGGACCCATTCTAATCAATTACAAACATTTCTCTGGGCATCTCATAACCCCCTATCCCCATCCAAGTTAAATCCCCTAATAAAACAACAAAAACAAAGCACCTGGACTGGTTCAGGCAGGGTGACAGGTGAACCACTACTTTCAGCAACCCTGATAGAACACCTTTGGGATGAATTCGAGCGCAGACTGCCAGCTTGGCAGTGAAATGGTGAAAAAAAGACTAGAAACCTTAAGGGTTTACAACCCCTTTAAACTTAAAGAGGAATGTCAGTTTTTTTTTTTCAGTGACTCTTAAAAATTCTTTAGCTGCTGACTTCTAAAAATCATGTACTTACCACTGCCCAGGGTCCAGCGCTGTCTTCCCTGGCACTGCCATCTTGAATATGGGAGCTGGCTGTGCATTCCCAAGGAACCCTAGCCGGCTCCCCACTGTGCATGCTTGAGCTTGCGCAGCGCTTTGTGAATGGTCCTGCAGCCTCCTGGGACATGTGCCATGGCACGTTATGTCATCCTTTCCTAGGTCATTTCTGTGCAAGGGGGAGCAGGTACCAATAAATACTGCCATCTCCCCCACCCCCCAAAAAAGCTCAGTTACAGTCTGGGGGAGAGATCGAACCAGCAGGACTTGACTTTTTCGAGTGAAGTTCCACTTTACCTAAACTGAAAGCTAGCCATTGTTAGATGTGCCATCCTGACAATTACCTCTATCAAACATGACACCAATATGTCTCCCATCAGTGCAGAAACAAGGAACCTCGGGCGGGAATCCGGCACTAAAAATCCTCTACAAAATACAATCGTTCCTTGTCAGCTCTGCTGGCAGGGGTGGCGTTAAGCGCTGAGCTATACGTCAATTCCGTAAATGAATAATAATGTTGCTGGTAATAATGACAATCTGCGTTTTCCTCCACGCCGTCTGCCATTTGGGCTGGCACTGCGAGGGTTACTTCCATTTAGGTCTGTGATACCCCGGCCTCCCCCTTCCCCGCTCCACCTGAATGTAGCAGAAGCACAAGTTTGCAGATTCAGGCTCCTATTTCATTCCCAGCATGGGGCAGTCTTAGAAAAAAGGCCAAATTGCACTAAATTTGCTGGTAATTGAAAATGCCATCCAGTCCTCTTACCCCTCCTACCCTCTTCCTCCGGCCCTGGGAATGAGTTCTTTTTGTGCAGCCTCAATCCCCCGCCTGGCAGGGACTATTTGGCTTTAATTGAGTTGAACAATTGAGAGGCAATTACGAACCTTTGCAAGACGGAAGGGCAGGAGGGGGAGCTAGCCGGAGCAGTGGGCTTTTCTGGGCTCGCCGCTCTGCAAAGTGTCTGCTTTTCAAAAGCCCTCGTTCCCCCCCTCAGCTCCCCTTTTCCCGGCACAGCGGGATAGGTGCAAAACAGGGAGATAGATTTCATTGATTCCTCTCGGTCGGTTATTTTCCTTCGGTGTTATGATTGCAAACTGGCAGCCTCTTAGTGTGGGAGGAGAGCGGTAGTGAGAAGGGGGAAACCTTTTATTTTCGGATTTGCATTCGACCGTTGAGGTGGGAGGCAAAACTTGGGTAGGAAAACACTGGTCTGGCAGATCAATGCACTCCATTTTACCTGTGATGGCGGTAAACATTTCGGGTTTTCTTTGGCAGGACTTAAACGATCGATGCGGCCAGTTTGAACATTTTCACAATCAGGCCTTCTTGTTGTTAGGGGAAACGATAGCAGATCTTCACTTAGCAACATTTTCTCGCTATAGACTTTATTGTTGAGAAAGATGGCCCGCAACTCCTTGCTTGCTCTTAAAATCTTCAAAATTGATTGATTCTCCATGAAAGACACAGACAGCAGATGTAAACGCGTTTCAGCCTTGTGGGCCTTGTTTACTACTTCTGATCATATTGGGTAGTAGCACCCTACTTCTGCTCTATTTTATAGTCTTTATGGTTGCCCTTTCCATTAAGCTGGCCATATGCTATTAGATCTAACAGATACCTACTTCCATACTATACAGAGCAGACGAACGAATCTCCCACTGCCGCTGGTGCAGGCTGTCAGAATCTGATGGATACAGCTGCTTCGATGAATGTCAGGTGGGAGATTGGAGACAGGGCCACCCACCCACGGAGCAAATTTTGGATAGTTCATCAGGAACCAGCCGAAATTTCCATAGTGCATGGCCAAATTTACTGTACTGCATATACAAATGCAGTGGTTAACCATTGCAGGAACGATAGATGAAAATGTTCCAAGCTTAAAGAAGTATTAAACCCATGAAATAAAAATACTGCAGCTTACCAATCCTTAACCCCTTGGCGCTGGCCACATGCAACTATGCAGCCTCTCGGCGCTTGGTGCCAAGGGGCCGTATATTTACATGAACTGTTACCCAAACATCTGTGCCGAGAGCACGCGATGACGTTAGCGGCTAACCGAAAGCTCCCGATCGCTGCTTGCGATCGGACGTTTTCGGATCACGTGACAGCCAATCATGGTGGTCATGTGCTCTTAAGTCGCGCCCCTGGCGTCATGAACCTCTTAAAGGCTCGTGAAAAGATTAAATCTTCATTCGTTTTTTTTTTTTTGTAGGCTTTTTTCTTTTCTTTTTTTCATCTGGTGATCCAACTTTTTGTCATAAAGTGTGTAGGTGGGGTGCAGCGTGTGCTGCGGCAGTAATTCACACAGGCAGGTGCAATAGAAAAATTGTATTCCAGCAAGGCAGCAACAGTTCACAACAACCTGGAGGGATGCCTGCCCAACCCAATGCACTCACGAATACCAATAATGTGACGATGACAGGTATCAGCCCGTTTGACAGCGTCTGTTAAGAGAGTGAGATGCCGCCTGGCTGCCCAGGGCCCAAGTGGGTAGATGTCCATAGGAATTGCAAGCCATTGGTTTTCCTCCTCCTTAGGAACCTTTTCCTACCGCTAGTATGGTCCCTAACCGACGGGTTACCTATCCCTACCCTACAAATTGCAGAAAGCATGCCAAGCCTGGGATCCAGGGCCTTAAAGCAGAGTTCGACCCAAGAGTGGAAGTTCCGCTTTAATGGAAGGTGACCCCCCCGTCATGTCACAATTGGCATGTTTTTTTTGGGGGGGGGGTAACCAGGGAAGGAAGTCCACCTTCCCCCCCTCCCTCTTGGCGATCTTCTGGGACAGGTCACAGGTCCCAGAAGATACGTCGGCCAGTCACAAGGCGCAGCGTGACTCGCGGAGTGCGCCTGGCTTTGAAGCCGAAGCTGGGTGCCCACACCTGTGATGCCGGCGCCGCCGAGGGCAGGGGGCGAAGAGCGAGTCCTCAGGTGACTGCATCGCTGTAGCGAGGGACAGGTGAGTGTCCGATTGTTAAAAGTCAGCAGCTACACTTTTTGTAGCTGCTGACTTTTACATGGGTGGAACTCTGCTTTAAAGTCATATGGGACATCAGCACCAATCGGGTGCTTCCCCAGTTACCAATAGAGGAACTGTGTTCCCCTTGACTTCCTCTCCAGCTGCAGTCTCCTGCAGTCAGGCCTGTACTGGCCATCGGGACTACCAGGAGTTTCCCGGAAGGGCCGATGGCTCAGTGGGCCGGCCTCGTCCTCACAGGGGTCCCCGCGATCTACCCGTCAATCACCGCCAGTCAGCTGACGCGTGACGGGTAGATCGGGATTCAACTGCAGAGAAGCGCAGGGAGCGGCTGTGTATGAAGTTCTCATTCATGTCATGTTGCTCCCTGGCGGCCCCTCCTCTCTCCTCGTCCATTCCAATTGGCTTGTGACATCACCTGGGATGGACGAAGAGAGAGGAGGGGGCGGGGCCGCCGGGCAGCAGCGTGACACATGAATGAGATCTTATTACACAGCCGCTTCCCACGTTACTCTGCAAGAAAAAGCCTGGTAACACTTTTCCCTGATGTGCCCCCATGTGCCCTGATGTACCCTAATGTGCCCTGATGTACCCTAATGTGCCATGATGTGCCCTGATGTGCCATGATGTGCCCTAATGTACCCTAATGTGCCACGATGTACCCTAATGTGCCATGATGTGCCCTAATGTGTCCTAATGTGAAATGAAGTGCCCTAATGTGCCCTAATGTGCCCTGATGTGGCCTGATGTGCCCTAATGTGCCCTGATGTACCCTAATGTGCCACAATATGCCCTGATGTGCCCTAACTTGCCTAATGTGCCCTGATGTACCCTAATGTGCCCTAATGTTCCTGATGTGCCCTAACATGCCCTAATGTACCCTGATGTGCCCTGATGTGCCTGATTTGCCCTAATGTGCCTGATGTGCCCTGATGTGCCTGATGTGCCCTGATGTGCCCGATGTGCCCTAATGTGCCTGATGTGCCCTGATGTGCCCTAATGTGCCTGATGTGCCCTAATGTGCCTGATCTGCCTGATGTGCCCTAAATTACCCTGATGTGCCCTAATATGCCTGATGTGCCCTAATGTTCCTGATGTGCCCTAATGTGCCCTGATGTGCCCTAATGTTCCCTGACGTGCCCTGATGGGCCCTAAAGTGCCTGATGTGCCCTAATGTGACTGATGTGCCCTGACGTGCCCTAATGGGCCCTAATGTACCCTGATTTGCCCTGATGTGCCCTAATGTGCCTGATATGCTCCATGTGCCCTGATGGGCCCTGATGTGCTCCATGTGCCCGATGTACCCTGATGTACTGTACCCTGATGTGCTGTGCCTTGTGCCCTGATGTGCTGTACCCTGATGTGCTGTGCCCTGATGTGCTGTACCCAGATGTGATGTGCACAGATGTGCTGTATTCTCATTTGCCGTGCCCTGTAATCTGATGTGCTGTACCCTGATGTGATGTGCGCTGTGCCCTGATGTGCTGTACCCTGATGTGCTGTGCCCTGATGTGCTGTACCCGGATGTGATGTGCACAGATGTGCTGTACTCTCATTTGCTGTGCCCTGTAATCTGATGTGCTGTACCCTGATGTGATGTGTGCTGTGCCCTGATGTGCGCTGTACCCCGATGTGCGCTGTGCTTTGTACCCTGATGTGCTGTGCCCTGTTGTGCTGTGCCCTGATGTGTCCTGTGCCCTTTGCCCTGATGTGCACTGTACCCCGAAGTGCCCTGGGCCGGTCTGGATGAAGCCCAGGGCCAAATTTTTGTCCCAGTCCAGCCCTGCCTGCAGTGGAGAAAGCAGACTGCACCTGCCTACAGGTGTCCCCATGCTGGATTGAGGAGCAATGGAGACACCTCTGGACAGCAGCATTGTCAAGCTGGGGAGAGGGCAGTGCTGGACTAGCATATTTAGATGGTGCTAACAAATTAAAGCTGAACTCTAGCTAACACTTTTTTAGGTTTAAGTTACAGGAACAGTTTATTTTCTTTTTAGGATATGTAGCACTATCCCCGTAGGGCTTGCTGTGTGTTGACTTTTTATGCCTCCCTCTGATTACCTGCAGACAGTTGCTAGGGGTTTTCACTTATCCCCCCCCCCCCCCCCTTACTCCTGTTTGCTTGTTACTCAAAAACAGTTCAGGGTATTTGTGGTTTTTATTATTTATTGTGGAACTTGGATGGGAGAAGGGAATAGTGGGACAATCCAACTGAACTATTCACTGTGGATAAGGACAACTCTCACTTGGCGTCACCAAAATTCTTATGGAAGCAGACGCACTGCTTTTACCATACTGCCATGTGTGTATCTGTATCTGAAAAGTGCAAACATGCTCAATAGATGTGCTAGTCAAAAATATAGTGAACCTGTTATTATATTCAATAATTTCAGCTCAAAAGTCCATATACCATCCAAAATGGCGTCGATCTGCGATTTTTATCGGGACTTTGATATTGGGACGGACATGTCGGACATTTTTTACACTTTTTTGGGACCAATGACATTTATACAGCGATCTGAAATTTAAATATCCACTGATTACTGTGTAAATGTCATTGGCAATGAAAGGGTTAAACTGGGGGGGGCGGCGATCTAGGGGTTAACTGTGTTCCCTGGGCGTGTTCTAACTGTGAGGGGGCTGGACTGTCAGGGGCATAAGAGATCTAACTGATCCCAGTGACAGAGATCAGTAGATCTCTTAGATGCTGCCTGACAGTGCGGGGAACCGCCATGTTTACATCAGTGGTTCCCCGTTTTTCTTGTGTCCTAAGCAATCGCGGCTCACCGGCAGACATCGGGTCCGCCCGAGCCACGGGCACACTCCTGCAAAGTGCGGCGGGCATGAGAGCGGGACGCTGCCACTCTGCAGCAGTAAAAGTACATGAGCCGGTCGGGAACCAGTTAAAATGAGTTGTCAAAATTATCATTAAATAAATTGATTTTCTCTGCGCCCCCAGTGGTCAAGCGGGACATCACAATTGTAAGAGGACTGGAAAAAGGTGGAAATAGTGCAGGCTAAAAAGCATATTGCAACCCAGATATTACCTAGTAAACCTCTAAAAAAAAAAAATGTTTTTATATAAACGATTTTCATAAAAACATTTAATATATTTATCTTCTTTAGAATTCACTAAGTGATGCCAAAAATACCTAAATAATCTTACAACTCTATCCTAGTGGAGAATTACAAAAGCTAAAAAATAAAAAAGTTTTTTTGATTAAAATTAGCAATTAAGAATTTAAAATCAACATGGACTGTTATATGTTTATGTCATGATCCAATAAGAAAATCAGCAACATTAATAATCAAACTTATCATTTAATTAAAAGGACAAGGAAATGCTAAAAATTGGATATAAAGCAGTTGAGATCAATATCGATATTTAAACCAGCGGGACCACAACCTATAAATCCATCTAGTTTTGTTCTGTGATATTTTAATCTTTTTGTTCCCTCCTCTCCAGTGATCCTTTATTTTGTCTATCCCATAGAAAATGAACCCCGTGGGATCTTTCTGATGTGCCTCCTTAACCACTTGCCGACCGCCGATCGGCATCTGACGGCGACAAGGTGGCTCTGTAGCGCAAATCGGTGTCATATGACGGCGGCTGCGAGATTGCGCCCAGTTAGCGTGCGCGCAATGCTGGAGGCACGCCCGCGCGCTCACTGTGTCCGGGGAGGGCCAGGGAGCGGGTACGGCGGATTCGATCTCCGCCGGCCACCCGCGATGCCCCCCCCGGAGTGAAAGAACGGAGGTTAACCCCTTCACTGCAGGTTAACCCCTTCACTGCCAATGGCATTTACACAGTAATCAGTGCATTTTTATAGCACTGATCGCTGTATAAATGCCAATGGTCCCAAAAAAGTGTCAAAATGGTCCGACATGTCCGGTGAAATATCGCAGTACCTCTAAAAATCGCAGATCGCCGCCATTACTAGTAAAAAATAAAAAATAAATAAAGACCCCAGAAATGAATTCTCATCATCCGTAAACGCGACCACTTTTTCGCAAACCAATCAATAAACGCCGATTGCGATTTTTTTTATCGCAAATATGAGGAAGAATATAAATCGGCCAAAACCGATGAAAAAAAATGTTTTTTTATATATTTTTTTTGGATTTGTATTTTAGCAAAAAGTAAGAAATTAGTTTTTTTTTTTGCAAAATTGTCGCTCTTCTTTTTGTTTATTCATCAGAAATGACGCAGCGGTGATCAAATACCACCAAAAGAAAGCTCTATTTGTGGGGAAAAAAGGACGCAATTTTGTTTGGGTACAATGTCGCACGACCGCGCAATTTTCAGTTAAAGCGATGCAGTGCCGAATCGCATAAAGGGCTCTGGTCCTAAAGTGTGAAATCCTTCCGGTCCTTAAGTGGTTAAAGTGACGGGACACTGTGCTTGGGGAACCCTTTTCCTATGTTGTTTATGTGCTCCCTAATTCTTACACACAGTGGTGTCGTAGTTCTCCCAACATACTGTAAGTGACACGGACACTCAGGCTGGATTCACACCAGTCCAGTGCAAATTCCAGCCTGTCTGCTGCCGAGAAGGGGCGGAGCCACCGTTCGGCGGCTCCTGTCCATTTTCACAGCACAGCAGCTGCGAGGGGGGGGGGGGAAGGGCCGCGAGCAGGGGAAAATATCCCCGTTCAGTGCGGAGTGCATCTCTGTGTTAGATGCGCTCTCATTGAACACAGCGGGCTGGGAATTCGCACCGCATTACACAGAAAACGCACACGTTGCAATGCGGAGTGTGAATGCACCGCACATATGTGAACCGGACACCTTGAAAACAATGTGTTTTCAAGTGTCCTGCGAATTGGATGCAGATTAAGCTGCATCCAATTCACATAGGTGTGAACCCAGCCTCAATTACGTAGGTGACATGTGTGCTATTGCACGTAATTAGTTCTGTTATTTGATATGCTTTATCAGTCACTCTAGATGTAAAAGATTCTCTTTTCCTTGGTTGGTTCTTATTCACTTTACATGGTAGACATTTCTGGCATTTGTAAAATCCTTTCATATCTGAAAACAGCTTTATATTCTCTGGAGGGTCAATCACATTATGTACTAAATGGTTCCGAAGGGTAGGGGCCCTTCTGTAAACAAATCTGGGTTTGCTAGGCAAAATCCTGAATAGGGTCCTGTCCCATTTTAAGATGGGCCAATATTTTTTCACAATCTTTTCAACTGATCTATATTGATTATTGTATCCTGTAATGAATGCTACATCCATATACGGTTTTTTATTCCTGTCATTTTTCATCAATTATGTGTTCCTATTCATATTTCTCACTTTCTGTTTCCTGAGATTCTCCTCCTGGTATCCTTTTTCTTTGAACCTCTTCAGCATAATCTCTGCTCGTATGTCAAAATCTTCCAAAATACAGCAGTTTCTTCTCAATCTCATCAGCTGCCCCTTCAGGATATTACTTTTCCACCTTGGGTGGTGGCAGCTGGAGGCCAGGATATACCCGTTTCAATCCGTGGGCTTAAAAAAAGTCCTGGTATGTAATCTGTCCTCTATCTTGAATATTTGAAGATCCAAATAATCTATTTGCTGTTGGTCCCAGTTGCCTGTGAAGGAGATCCCATATGTATTGTGATTAATCTCATTGAAGAAGATTTGTAGGGATTCCACAGACCCGTCCCATAAGATAATGATATCATCTATGTACCTTCGGTAAAATTTCAGTTCTGGACGATTGATTCCATAGATATATCTTTCTTCCTACATGTCCATAAAAAGATTAGCCATGCTGGGGGCATAACGAGCCACATGTATGGAAGAATTAAGTCTTCTTGCTCTCTCTGGCAGCAGACTTGATGCGACTACTTTATTTTCAGGACACTTTCTAGAATCCCCTTGACTTACACCCGTCCACTGACTCTTCTAACTTAAGGGGTGGCCCTCACAGGACAGGCCCACAACACAGATCTGTACTCACTGTAGGCAGAATCGGATCCCTGCTGGTGCCCCCCTTCCAGTCAGCTCTGCAGGACCTCTGGGTTCAGCTCCTTTCCACTAGGTAGGCCCTTGGGTCGACTACCCAAGGCTGCATACGACAACTTCTACAGAGGAGGGGCAGCCGCCTCCTCCCTCCGGGACCCCACTCTCCAAGTGAAAGACCCCGAGCACATGTGCCCTTGGCATTTATGCAGTATACCAGCATGCATTGAGGCACTTTCCTCTGCCAATGCATGTGCCGTCACTTGTTAGGTCCCCTCCCACTGTCCAATATGCCTCCCTATTGGACCAGTGTGGGGCATTCAGACAAGCTGAGCTGCATCTGAGCACAATGAGCACACCTTACCAATAGATCCTGCTCCCTGGTAGGCAGAGAGCATTCTAAGTTTACCTGACCATCTTCCTGGTAAGCAGAAAGACCAAAAATGATACTCTCTTCTAGCACCTACCTAGGAGGGTGCTACAGATAGATAAAGGTTTTACATAACTAAATAAAAGCTAACCATTGTAAGCACCCCTTTCAGTTTTCAATGGTTTGTCTCAACACTCTAGCTGCCATTTTTGCTGGACAACTTGGTCTGATAAAGAAGTTGGAAAAAACTGACTTACTAGCTGGATCATCCAGTGAAAATAAAGGAAAAAATACTAAAACAATGAAAACAAATGCAGTCACATCTAAGGATTGGTAAGCTGCAATAGTTTACATTTTTGCTTTTTAATCCTGCGAGTTTCGTCCTTCTCTCATTCATTTTACTGACATGCTCTTTGTAACAGAAGTGCAGACATCCTACTGACTGGCTACAGCAGTATGTGGCCACCCTAAAGCTGGATACACACTATCCAATTTTCTGCAGTTTTTTTCCTTCAGATTTACCAAAACCATATAATATGAGGTCAAACCTTAGGAGTTTCAATTTGTATACAATCAGGCAGGCCCTTACACTACATGGTTTTGGTAAATCTGAAGGAAATCTGACAACAAAGGTTGTATAGTGTGTATGGGGTTTAAGGCACAACCATTGTGCAGCACTACACAGTGGAAATACGGCCTGCTCATGTAATGGACAACTATAGCTACCCATATGAACAGGTGTACCAATTTTACAATGAAACCTCACAAAACACTACCAGACATTGATAAAATACTTTCATGTGCATACCTTAAGTGGTGTTATATGTAAGTATAAGTAATATGTTTAAATAGAGTGCAGAAAGGTTATAATCTCTATAGCTTTAGTGAACTAACTAAGGAAAGATGTCCCATGTCATGCATGCAGTTGGATCCTGTAGAAATCTTCTGGGCAGGGATGCTCCGTCCTTTTCTTGTCTCTGGACTTCTGGTGCTGTGGGAATTATTAGCTTTGGGTCTTCTGAGTAGCTGCTCTGAAATGTTCCCAACAGGGACCCATTCCTTATTCCCTGCTCCTTTATTAAGAAACATTCTTTCATTGCTTTTACTACCTGTAACTCTGATCTGTGAATGAGGGAATGGGGGAGAGAATCCTGCAACTGATCAGACTCTTCCCCATTCACATATTGTGTTACAGGCAGTGAAAGCAATGAAAGAATGCTTCTTATGGAAGGAAGAAGGATGAGGAGAAGGGTCCTCATTGGGAACTTTTTCACAGCAGCTTCACAGAAGACCCAAAGCTATAAACCTCTGCAGCACCAGTAATTCAGGGGCAGGAAGAGGACGGGGCATCCCGGCAGTGAAGATTTCTATATCATCCAGCTGCCTGCATTATGAGGGAAAGCCTTCATTATAGGTAAGTTAGATTAATTCACAATGGCATATTAGAGCATATACCTGTGTCAGGGCAGTGCTTGCCCACATGAGGTGTTCCAAGTGTTCCATGCATCCCCATGCAGGCAGTCCTATTCCTGTCAATTGCAATGCAACAGTTCCACGGAAACAGCCACTGCTCCCAATCTGACATCCATGCAGGTGCACAGCCCCAAACGCAGACAGTGTGTCCCATTTACATCCCAATTGACGTGAGTGTGACTGCCTTCACAAGGATGCACGGAACACCTATGCATCCCTGTGTGGGTAAATATGGCGCTTGCATGGGTGAACGGTCTAGTACATCTGTGCTGATGAGGCCTTAAGTACACTGAGCTACTTGTGCAGCTGAGTATACATTCTCAGCATGCCTTGGTGCCAGAATGAAGGAACTCCTGTGTGCATGTGTGGGTGTTACATCATCCTGGCCCAATCAGGATGGCTGAAGATGCCTAACCCAAAGAAAGATGGTGACAACATGTCCGCGCCAGCATGAGAGCTGTCGGACTTTGCATCACTGAAAAGAAAGTATGTCTAGTTCGACTTTAAAGCAGAGTTCCACTCAAAAGTGGAACTTCCACTTTAAGGGAAGGTGACCCCCTGACATGCCACAATTGGCATGTCATTTTCTTGGGGGGCAGTGGGGACCCTGTTTTGACAGAGTCCCAGCTGCACTTCCTCTCCTGGCTCCACGGCTCCGGAAGGCAGTTCACCTTTCCCCCCTCCCTCTTGGCGATCTTCTGGGACATGTCACAGGTCCCAGAAGATACACCGCTCATTCACAAAGCATGGCGCGCACACGCACAGTGCGCGCCCGGCTTTGAAACCAAAGCCGATTGCCCACACTTGTGATGCCGGCGCCGCACAGAGGAGGGGGAGAACAGGGAGGAAGCAGGTGGCCACATCACTGGAGCCTGGGACAGGTGAGTGTCTGATTCTTAAAAGTTAGCAGCTACACTTTTTGTAGCTGCTGACTTTTAATAGGGTGGAATTCCGCTTTAAAGCGAACAAGTCCTTTCCTCATTTAGAGCAAAGCAACAGGTTTGCTTTAACCTCTGACCCCTCCCCAGCATATACTTACCTTCCCTTCATTCCCCTGCCACTAGGGATAAGCTTCAGGTCCAAGTAGTGGTTAGGTTTGCACCATTTCTCTCATATACCAACCAAACATCTAAAAAGAATACACTTCCTGGCCTCCAAACATAGGTCAGGTTGCTTATGTAGCACTTACCCCCAGAGGGGCTGCTGGTAATAGACAGGTTCTCCCAAAGTAGCACATAGGCTGCCAGTTTCATAAGCACAGTCCCACACACACCGACAATTCAGGTTCAGTCTAGGGCAGTGGTTCTCAACTCCGGTCCTCAGGACCCACTTAACAGCCACACACACCCTGACACGAATACTTTGACCGTCGGATACACGATGAAACCCTCTTGGACAGATAATGGTCGTCGGGGAGACCCCCATTCACGATGTATTCGTTGGACTGGATACAAACCTCCGGTCCTTCACATAAGAAAAATCTACAAACCAACCATATACTCTCTTTACCACGTTTGGATTGGTGATGAACCTGGACTTCGAATAGGGATCACCGTCCCCTTACTTCCCTTCCATTCATATACGACCCCTCCCCAGTCTCCAATTTCGTTTGGACAACGAAACGAGATTTACTCCTTTCCTGAACAAGCGA
>BLSH010022043.1:1490107-1524117 GCA_018402905.1 Glandirana rugosa
AGCCAGACCAAACAGGAACTGAGGGAATAAGCAGAAGGATCGTCAGACAGGAGCCGGGTCGTCAACAGGCGGGCGGAGAGGTACCAAGGAGCAGGCAGAAGAATCGTCAGGGCAAGCCAAAGGTCAGGGCAGGCGGCAAGGAGGCAGAGTCAGGATCAAGCCAGTAATCAAGGAGCAGGTAAGCAGATGAACAGGTAACAGGATACACAGGAACGCTGTAGACCAAACGGCATTGATCTCATGTCATTGTTCCGTTTAAATAGTCCTCTTGGCGCCAAGAATAATCACGAACGGGGGTGCGCGCTTTCCGGTCGCGCGTGCGCACGAACGTTCGTGCCGTCCGTTCCTTCGTGCACGCGCCTGCGCGCCGTGCTCCTTTGTATGGCAATACGATTTCTTCTTCTTTCCTGACAGTTATCCTGCAAACCTGGCCTGTTAGTGGATCCTAAGGACAGGAGTTGAGAACCACTGGTCTAGGGGATGATTTTTTAGTATTTATGGCTGAAGAATTTTAAAAGAAGAGGTGTTTACGGTCACAGGATACTCCAACACAATCAATAGCCATACTGAGAGGACAAACTTCTCTCTAATCTTCTATTATCTGTTTTTCATGGAGGTAACAGGGAATGGCCAGTATATCTAGGGCCCTACAGCATTGCTCCTGAAATCACTTACTCCAGCTTTCTTGCCCATACCTTTTATACGGCTTTCTGTTACAAAGTTGGAGGCAGTGACAACTGAATTACGAGGCCACTTATTAGTGTCCTTGTAGTTCATTGAAAGCTACAAGCCATCTGCCGATGTGGCAGATGGGACTTGTAATTTAATAATTCACAGATTGCAGTGAATGAATGACGCGGCTGTGTGAACGGAGCTGATTTTTAAATGTGACAGAGGGTGTGGGAGAGATGAATCCCCACCCACCTGTAGGTAGGTGCAGTCTATTTTCTCTACTGTAGGTGACATTTGGCTGCAGCAACATTGCAGTTGGAGGGGAAGTCAAGTGAAAAATGGCTCCTCTATGGTTTCTTGGGTCACTGAGGAAGCTATCCAATTGGATGCTACTGACCCATGTGACTGGCAGCCATCTTGGGTCAGGCAGAGCCTATTTAAGGCCCTGGCTCCCAGGCTCGGCACACATTTCACGTGTGGGTAGTGTAGGGTCAAATCACCCGTTTGATAGGAACAGTAATTAGCAGCAAGGAGAGGTTCCAGACAAGTAGGAAAAGGATAGGAACATGGCATCCTTCTTAGAGATCAGCATGGTCACATTTTGCCGCTCAAAACAGATGCTGTGGGCACACCCGAGACCTGCTCTGCTAAACATCACTGTTGCATTCTGTGTTCCCAATCAGGTGCCTTCCCACCAGACTTGTTGTGACTTGCCAAACTTTAACTTTAATACAATCTCACTATTTACTGCTGACGCACCACCCCACACACTGTCACAGGATTGGGGGTGCAGGAGGAGGTGCTGGAGCATGTAATATGTCACACCCTAAATATGGCTGTAATGTGTAACATGTTCCAAAAGGCAAACTTAGCCTTTAATGTTGCTGCTTTCTAGCAGTTTCCACCTCAGCTGACTTTTCAGTCCTTTAATTGACTTATTAGGTGCAATCAAATCAAAAAGTTGTTTCAGAAAGAGAAGCATGTATAGATAACACCAGGAGGACTCCTTGTAGCCATTAAGGGCTCTTTCACACAGGTGTTGAAAAGAGGAGGCTGTGTTCTTCAGTAGAAGACAACAAGGGTACATCACACCATTATAAAATGAAAGTGGCAGTTATGCGCCTTTGCGGAGGAGGAAGAGGGAAATGGCGCATTAGCAGCACGGTAAAAGGAAGTGTCTACTACGCACCCGTGGGGAAGAGGAGTGCATGCCTTTTTCTGCTGACTTGTCTCATTGAGGTTCTGCTCCCACTCAGCACTGTGTGTTCCCATTAAGGGCTCACACAACCGTTCCCGATAAAGTCAACCAATGATGAAATGCATTAGGAAAAGCTGCATACACCATCATGTATTGGAGGGGGGAGATACATGCACTCTGGAGAGATCTGTACTGAGTAGTATCCTATTCCCTATGAAAACCTATGTTGTCATATCCTCAGTGCTGGCTGAAGCACTGCTGCTGTGAATGTTCTATGCTTTTTACTTGTTGCTAATCTAAATAAGCCTAATTATCCCATGATTTGCTTCTATCTCTGTCTGATTTTATTGTATATGGAATTATGTGCCCCAGGGCCTGTGACCAGAGATACTAAAAATAGGAGTGAATGTAAGCTTTAGTTAACTGGTCACATCAATCTGGCTCCTGATTCACTACCAGCAATGGTCATGCTGGCCCAGAGAACCTCTGCCATCTTGCCTACTCATGTACTCCCAGCCTGAGGATCACCTCATGAAATAAACAATTGTCCACATGATCAGCCTCCTTTTTAATGTTTTACTGCGAACAAGAGAGGCCTGGAGAGAATGGAATAGCGAAGGGCCGGCATGACAGGGGTTAAAAGGGGGCCTTAGCTGGGCTGGTGTAGGAGGTTATTCCCAGGTCAGGGGGCAGTACTAGGGTGGGAGGGGTACAATATTAGCTCAGGGCAGGACAGGAAGAGGAAGCAGATAGAGGGGAAGAGCAGGAGAAGTGATTGAGGTGAAGAGCTGGGATTCATAGGGCAGGGATTAGTTATGTCGGCGGCCTCTGCAATGGAGTTGGGAGAAGTGGAGGGTCTGTTGTCGCAGCTGCGGGAGGCGGCTGCTGAGAGGGGACCGGGATGGCTCCAGGAGCGCATGGTGGAGCTGCTACGTGGTGCGGGGCAGGGGGCTGCCGAATCCGCCCCTCCCCCCGCAGCCACACGTGCGCGGCGGTCCCGTCCTCCGGAGCGGCTGAGCCCGGAGGACCACAGGAGGATCCAGCGCCGCCTTAGGAGCCCCTCGGACAGTTCCAGGGACCCTCCGGGGGCGGTGCGCAAGCGGCGCTCGGCCGGGTGTACGGACCCCCCCGGGAGGAATCCTCGTCTGAGGCGGGATCGCGGGACGGCGGTTCATTCCCCCCTGCGTGGAGCCGTTCGGTCCCCAGCGTTGGAGAGTGCGGCTGATCCGGCGCCCTCTGGCGGCCGGAGGGTGGCTCGGCGGGCAGGAGGCACTACGGCGGGTACCGGCCTGTCCCCAGGTGCGGCCGGGGTCCCAGCGATCCAACGTCCCTCCAGGCAGAGGCAGTCTGGGGCGGCTCTGTGAGTGGGGACAGGTGGCATGGCTGGGAGCGGGAAGTCTACCGCGGCTGCTGGATCGGCGGCCCCTGCTGGTCGTGGCAGGGAGCGCGCCCGGCGCGATGAGGAAGAGTCTCTGCCTGGGCCTAGCGGACGGAACCAGGAGAGGGCGGGCGGCCGGCCTCCAGGTCGGGGGGCTGCGGGCCAGGGCTTGGCGGCTCCAGATGAGGGAGATCCCCTCAGCTTGTCAGAAGGGGAGCTGGAGGACGATGGAGAATCGGTGGAGGAGGACACGGCGGTGGAGGAGCGTGTGACGGCTGGTGGACCGGAGCATCCGCGGCAGCCTGGTAAGAGGCCTATAGGCCATTCCTTTTCTTTATCCGGTATGAATGACGGGGTGTCTGTGCGTGGGTCAGGGGGTTCTGCGGCCGGGGACGAATGGGGTCGGGGTGTGCCTGCAGGTCAGGTGGGTTTGGTGCAGCTCTTAGTGGGTTTGCGGGAGGTGGTCGGCCGGTTGGAATCCGCGCAGGGAAAGCCAACGGCGGCGTGGGCCCGGCCGGCCCCGCCTAGTGCGGGTTCGGTGCAGGCGCCACAGGGGCTGGGCGGGGGTACGTTCGCTCCCGTGGGGGAGGTTGGTGTAGGTGCGGTTAGGTCAGTGCACAGGGAGGAGGGGACTCTCCTCTCTGATTCCGCAAGGGGTGAAGTGTACGTATGTTTTGAGGGCCCCCTGGGAGCTCACCTTAAGCAGGAGGTGAGAGAGCGCATCTGGAAAGGTGAGTATGTCGATATCTTCTCACTGCTTCCGTTGGAGCGTTTTCATCTGGATAGAGGTAAGTTGGAGGATGCCAAGAAGGAGGATGAGGAGAGGAGGAGGGTTAGACTTATTCCCCGTACGTTTAGCAACTGGATGCAAGCGTTTGCAATTTTAGCTAGTGTGATAGGGGAAAGGGCGCCGGAGCATTGTTCGGCGTTGTTTTGTTATTTGGACGCGATTGGCGAAGCGCATCGGGTGTATGGTGGCGTTGCGTGGCTCAGGTATGATGAGCAGTTCCGGCAGCGGAAGGCAATTAGGCCGTCGTTGAGGTGGGACCACAAGGATATTAGTTTGTGGATGCGGCTCATGACGTCGGCGCGGGCGGGGAGTCAGTTTTTTCAGTCTGGGGCTGGCGGACCCTCATCCTCGGGTCAGTCGGCCTATAAAAAACGGGGATTTTGTTGGGCCTTCAATGATGGAACGTGCAAGTTCGGCGCGTCATGCCGCTACAAGCACGAGTGCTCTGGGTGCGGAGGCTCCCATCCCATGTCTAAGTGCGTGCAGAAGGGCAGGGGTAGACTTGGGGATGTTGCAGGAAAAAGGGAGGACTCCGGTGAGCGTAGTAAGGATGCGCCCGTTCCTAAGTAGATATCCGGACCGGGCGGCGGCGGAGTTGTTGGAGCGTGGTTTTACGGAGGGTTTTAGGATCCCTTGTAGTCTACCCAAGCTTCCCCCGTTCGCGGATAATTTGCGGTCAGCTGCAGTGCACCCGGAGGTGGTGTCTGAGAAGCTGGCCAAGGAGGTGGCGTTGGGGCATATGGCTGGCCCTTTCCGGGAACCGCCTCTGGATAATTTGGTGGTTTCCCCGTTGGGGGTGGTCCCCAAAAAGGAACCCAACAAATATCGATTGATTCACCATCTTTCGTATCCTAAGGGGACGTCGGTGAACGAGCATATTGACCCGGAGTTGTGCTCTGTGTCGTATACCTCGTTCGACGCGGCTGTGCGATGGGTTAAAAAGTACGGGAGAGGCGCGCTGCTCGCAAAGACGGATGTTGAGTCGGCATTTCGGTTGCTGCCAGTCGACCCGGGTAGTTTCTATTTATTAGGCTGTCGGTGGAAAGGGGGGTTTTTCGTGGATCGGTGTCTACCCATGGGGTGTTCTATTTCGTGTTCGCTGTTTGAACGTTTTAGCAAATTTTTTGAATGGGCGGTTCGCGAAGTGTCGGGTACCGAGTCGGTTATCCACTATTTGGACGACTTTTTGTGTATTGGACCGGTGGATTCCAATGTTTGCCGCATTCTGTTGGCAACCATTCAGCATTTGGCAGAGCGCTTCGGGATTCCGTTGGCGGCAGACAAAACGGAGGGTCCTTCAACAGCGCTTAGTTTCTTGGGTATTCACATAGACACCAAAAAAATGGAGTGTCGCCTTCCGGATGAAAAACTGGGGGATTTGAGGAGGTCGGTTATGTTGGCAAGGGTGGCTGATAAGTTGACGTTGCGGCAGCTGCAGTCGCTGCTTGGCAAGCTGAACTTTGCGTGCAGAATTTTGCCGATGGGCAGGGTGTTTAACAGGAGGTTGTCGGCGGCCACTGCGGGAGTTAAGTCGCCCGGCCATCGCATACGGATTACGCGAGAGTTAAAGGCGGATTTGCTGGTTTGGGAGTCCTTTTTGGACTCCTATAACGGGAGGTCCGTTTGGATGTCTGATGCCTTTTTGAGTTTCGATATGGAGCTTTACACAGTCGCGGCGGGTTCGGCGGGTTATGGGGCGTACTTTGGGGGAGCGCGGCCCCTTGGCCCGTGGAATGGGTGCAGGAAGGTTTCACGAAAAATTTAGTGCTGTTGGAGTTGTTCCCCATAGTGGTGGCGGTGGAATTGTGGGGGTCACAGTTTAGGGACCGGAAGATTCGTTTCAATTGTGACAATATGGGCGTGGTAATGGCCATCAACAGCGTGTCAGCTTCTTCCCCCCCGGTAGTGCGATTGTTGCGACATTTGGTGCTGGCATGTTTGCGGGTGAATACTTTTGTTTATGCTGTGCATGTGCCGGGTTGTACCAACTGTGTTGCTGACGCCCTTTCTCGCTTTCAGTAGGACAGATTCCGGAGATTGGCCCCGGAGGCGGCGCAATCGGGGGTTCCCTGTCCGGACTGGCTGTGGCGGGTTGCATTGAGGTGATCGCTCCCCTGATTAGGCGGTCGGTGAGTCAGGCCACTTGGGTTGCTTATTCCAAAGTTTGGGAGGAGTGGTGTGGCTTGATGCAGGCGGTTGGACTGTCCGTTAGGGAGGAGGAATACGGTTTTCTGGTTTTGTATTTTGTCGGGCATAATGTTGAAATGGGAGTTTCGGTGTTGGTTTTGAATCGTAAGTTGGCTGGGTTGGCCTTTTTATTCAAGTTAATGGGGTTGAGGGATTTCACTAAGGAATTTTTGGTCCGCCAGGCAATGAAGGGCTTCCGCAGGGGTCGCAGGGTACAGGATGGTCGCAGGCCGGTTTCTTTTCAATTGTTGGTCTCGCTGTTTGGTGCATTGGCACGGGTATGCCGTTCTCCTTATGAAGTGGTTCTGTTCCAAGCGGCTTTTGCTTTGGCTTTCTTTGGGGCGTTACGGATTGGTGAGCTGGTGTGCTTGTCCAAGCGGGGTAGTGACGGCCTGCAGTTCGGGGATGTCAGGTGTAGCCAGGAATCGTTGGTGTTTTGGATCCGTAGGTCAAAAACTGATCAGCTGGGAAAGGGTTTAAGGGTCGAGCTGTTTCCAGTGGAAGGTTCGGTGGCGTGCCCCATTCAGACGGTGATGAGTTTCTTGGCGTTGCGGCCGGAAGGGAACGGGCCGTTGTTGGTGCATGCTGATCGGTCGGCATTGTCCCGATATCAGTTTGTGACGGTTTTTCGAAAATGTCTGGGAGTACTGGGCTTGTCTGTTACGGAATATGCGTCTCATTCCTTTCGCATTGGAGCCGCCACTGAGGCGGCTCGTTGGGGAGTGGATGAGGGGGCTTTAAGGCGTATTGGCAGGTGGGAATCGCGGCGATATCGCCTGGATGTTCGGCCTAACCTTTTGTAGCATATGGGGGTGGGGAGGCATGCATGTGTGTGCTTGGATTGTGGATAGTTATGGGTGGTTTTTTAGTTTGTGTTTTGTCTTTCTTCTTTTACAGGTGGCCCCCCGGGTTTAGTCTGGATCCTAGGACATTCTTATGTATATTGGGGGTCCAGGAGAGCGGATGTTCGGCCTAACGGCCGTCAGTTGGGCGTTCCGCGGGAGGAATCGGTGGTTAGGTGGATCGGGGTCCCGGGACTCTTGTGGAGTAGGGTAGTTCCAGAAGTTGAGAGATGGGTTCAGTTAGACCGGCCCCCAGAGGTTTTGATGATCCATGCGGGTGGCAACGATCTGGGTTTAAGGGAAATGCGGGAGTTGTGCAGGGACATCAAGTATGACCTGCTGAGGCTGCGGGTGGCTTACCCGGATACCTTGCTGGTCTGGTCAGATATGGTGGCGCGGTCGCACTGGCGTGCGGCCCGTTCGGTGGTCAGCCTTAACAGGGCGAGGGTTAAGATTAACCGGGAGGTGTCGAAATTCGTATTGAGGAATGGAGGTCTGGTGGTGAGACATCATGAATTAGAGAAGAACACTTGTCTTTATTTTCGGGGGGATGGGGTACATCTTAATGCGGTCGGCATTGATATGTGGTGCCTCGGTCTTCAGGACGGTATCCAGCGGGCCTTGCGGGTGTGGCGGTCCTCCCAAACCTAAGGTGTTAGGTTTGCGAGGTGGTGGCGGAGTGCTAGGTCCCCTTTGGTAGGTTATGGCCTCGAACAGGGCAATGTGTAGGGACCCGTCTGGGTACGGCTCCCAAATTGTTGAGGTTTTCTGTGTGTTGTCTCTGAGTCGGTGGTTTGCGGCTTGAGGCCTGAACGAGACATGCAGAATTCCATTGTGGTGTGATGGTTATACTTTAGGGACCTGGCAGCTCCAGTATATATATATATATACATATTTGATACTGTTTATATTTCAATGTTATTTATTTGTTGTTGTTCAATAAAAGGCCGCTGTGGCCATTAAACCCATTATTGGTGTGGAGTGTGATTTAAGGGGAAGGGTTTTGGTTACAGCGGTGCTAGGAATCAGAAGGGCCCCTATTTTATACCCTAGTCATGAACAAAGTGCAAAGTTCTCTTCAGCAAAGTTGTACATCGCCTCCTTTTACTCATAAATCAACTGCATCACTGGTGATTACTTTCAATACCAACTCACCCAGTCCCAACAATTATATGGGTAAAGACAGCCCAGCCTGTATTACACACCATGGGGCAGGGCTTCCTTACTGAGGATACTAACCCCTGCTTATACACGTTTGTATTTTTTCATTCATTTGAAAGTCTATGCTCCTGAAAGAGAAGAGCTGACAGTCTAATGTACTTCCTATGCTTGGCCTACCAGCAATTTTGTGAGAAGAAACATTCCTTTCACAGGATAAACAAGCAAACTCAATGCATAAGGTTTCCTAAACACCTGTCTCCTGATCATGCTGGCATCATATGAATTGAGATGCAATCTTCTAAAGTTTATGGTTATGCCTAAAATAGCGATACAGGACTAGAAATTACTCAATGATGTGGCACAATTCTTGACAATCTAATGGTGTTGGGTATAAATCAGAAGCAATATACCTGGTAGAGCATTGATGCTAGACAATAAGGAAATGGAGGGATTTTTTAGGAAGATGATGTTCATGGAGAAGCAGTGGTAGGGCTACATAATAGGGGATAGTGCAAGATGAATAATAGAATGAGAAAACTTTTCAAATAAAGAGTAAGAGTAGGAGTGGGATTGAAAGAGCTGTAGAATGAATAAATAGAAAGAGCTGTAGAGGCAAAGTGAATATTTTAAACTGGTGCAAAAATCCTATGACTATGCAGACATAAACCGACAGACACTCCCTGCCGAAGCATCTTGGGAAAAGTAATGATAAACAGATTACAAAACTTGTTGTTTTCCCCCTGTTGAGCTGGAGGTATCTGCAAAGTGCCTACCCCACTACAATTAATTTGCTACTGTAGCCATGGCCCTGGCCCCTGTAGACCCATTGGTGACCTCCAGAGTCAGGGAAAGCTGACATCCTTCTTCACAGTGTGGGTTACTAGGCATAGGGGTGTAATGCAGATAGAGTGAGTTGGGCGCCAGTCACTTTGTGAATGTAAGAGATTTATTGACTCTTAATAGAACTGGGGAGAGAGGGTTTAGGGCCTGGACACCCTTAGGTAGAAGCAAACTCTTGGCAGACTCAGAGGCAAAAATAAGCCAAACAGCTATACAGTTAAAAAACCCTTTGGGATATTTTGCAGCAAACTGTATCTATAGACTGCTGTCTCCTATAGCAACTGAAATTGTAACTGCAATACAGATCCACACACTTAACTCACAGTGTTCCCGATTGCAGATCTGCACTCACATTTCACAGTCTCTCACTGTAGATCCTTTCACTGAGCTCCCAGTCTCTCATTAGACTCTTCAGAGCCCATTATGTGCCACTTACCTGCAAACGAAGCCTGCGACGTCCAGCGCTGTCCCCTGTGCTGGCCACGTCCATCTTCTGCCCCTCTTCCTTCTGGGGCAACTACTCAAGCGGTGTGTCAGTGGAGACACGGCACGGAGGCCGTTTCTTCACTGCGCATTTTTTCGAAATTATGTCATGCAGAACACTGCATATCTCCTGAACCGTGCAGGTTTGGGAGACATGCAGGGCACCTACAGGTAAGCCTTATTCTAGGCTTACCTGTAGGTTAAAGTGGTTGTCACAGGTTGACAACCACTTTCATTTCCCCATCAACACTGACTCTCACAGTGCTATTGTCCTTTGTGTGAGGGGAGCCTTCCCAGCCTTCAGAACACAATGATTACTGCTAGCATGTATAGCCATTGGCGGAAATTGCATGTAAAAATTCCGACTGGCTGGTTGTATCCAAATAATCGATGGATCGAGTTGGGTACAACCAGCCTACCCGTAGATGGATTTAATTTCAGTCGGTCACTGCTGAACTATGGCCATCTACGGCCAGCGTTAGAGTTGTAGAGCTGTAGAATGGTAAGAGTTTTAGAGCAGGAAAATGGTTGGAATTGTAGATACTTAGGGATGCAAGTAAGATGAGAAGAGGAAGAATGCAAAGCATTGTAGGGTGGAAGGATCTTAAGGTTTGTAGTGTAGGAGAATAAGATGGTATAATTTGTCGAATGGGAGAAGGTTGGTAGTTGTAGAACAGTATATGCTAAGAGTTGCAGAGCTGGGGGAATGGTAAGAGTTGTAGAGTGGAGAAATTGTATAGAGAACAGTTTCTGAACCAGGGTTCCATGGAATCCTATGGTTCCTCCAGCGGTTGCTAGGGGTTACCTGAGTAATGAGCAATTTCTGCCTCTCAGATAAGTTCCCGCTCACATCATCAATTATATTTTTAGCTATCTGTAAGGGTGTAAGTCTTCCCAATGACCACAAGTGTAAGGAACACTATTCCCTTTGAACATCACACTAATGTATCATGAGTTGTAGAAATAGTGATTTTTAGCAGGGGTTCCCTGAGACCGGAAAGTTATTTCAAGGGTTCCTCTGTGTTGAAAAGGTTGAGAAAGGCTGGTATAGAGGTATAGTGGTTTAGGGGTATTTGGAGTGTGCTAATAAAGAAAGGTGACATTGTAGAGTTGGAGTTGTAGAGTGGGATATTGACAGTCATATAATGGGAGGATCATAATTGTGAAGCTAGGTGATGATGAATGTTGTAGAACAACTTGAGAATTATAGAGTTGTGCAATGTGATAATGGTAGTTGTGAGAAGTTAGCTTTGCATACAGGATAAAAGTCATCCAGTGGGATTGTGGGAATTGTAGATCAGGATGATTGGTGCCATAGATAGGGAAGGTTAGAGATGTAAGATAGGATGATGAGAGCCATTTGTGATTTGTAGGGTGGGATAATGAGAGTCATAGAAACTGATGGTGCACGTTGCAGGCCAGATTTATGGGAGCTATAATATTCAGAGTTGTAGAACAGAACAAAGACATATTGGGATTGTGAGAGGCCACAGATCAAAATGTTGCAGGAGTTGTAGGGCAGGACAGTTAAAACCATAGGGTTAGTTGTGTAGGAGTTGTAAGGCAGGAGGATGAGGAGCATAGAGAGGTATGCTGGTTAGTGGGATGATGAAAGTTCTAAAGCAGGATGCGGAAAACCATAGAGCAGGATGGTAAGAATTGTGGAGCAGAATAATGAGAGCCAAAGAGTTAATGGACTGGATGATTAGGCCTCATACACACGGGTGTATGATAAAAAATAAACAAAACGTCGGGCCCGACGTCAGGGAAAAAATCTGCGTTTTTTTCGGTGGTTTGCATCGGCGTTAATGAGCGTTACTGAGTGTCGGCGTCAGTAGGCGGTTTTTTAAAAAAACGATTCCTCTGCTATTTTTTAACCTAAAAACGCTGGTTAACGCCGGTACAGCGTTAGTGAGCGTTTTGCGGCGTTGGCGTCAAAAACGCCAAAACCTTACAGCCTTGGAACGCACTGGCCATGGGTTTGGCGTTTTTATGGGGCCATTGACTAACATGGAGAGCTGCAAAAAACGGCAAAAAAACGTGGTGTCAAAAAACGCCCGTGTGTATGAGGCCTTGAAGCCATAGAGCAGCATAGTGGGAGAGGGATAATGAGCTTTGTAGGCCAGGGACAGGCCAGGTTTTATTTTACAGGATGATGAGAGCGGAGAGTGTGAGAATAGTAAGAGATGTAGAGCAATATACTGACGGCTTTTCAATTGGCAGACAGGCAGGGGGGTGCAATTTTTAGTTTTTTTCTGCTGAGAGTTCTATAGAGGAAACATGATGACAGTTATGCAGTAGGCGGGGGAGATTTGTAGCTTTGAAAGATTGAGATCTCTAGACAGGACTTTAGGAGCTGTACCACTTAACCGAACTGGGACCTAACACTGATAAACAACATTTCTGTGCATTCTATTGTGTCCTTCTTTCTGTCATCTGATCCTTCTGTCCACCGCAATGCTCTCATTAAAAGTAGGTCGTGTTGACAGGCACAATTGCAGGTGGATAGATGTCCCCCCAAACACATATCCCATCCCTCCTATAACTCTCCCAGTGACTAGTCTCTCATTTACTGCCTTTCCTTCCCAATAATAACTCTCTCATTAGCTGCCGGCAGCCGTTAATTATGCAAATGAGGCTGTTTTGCACGGGGGCGACGTTTCATTTTAACTCTGATTACAGCACCTGGGGTCTCGAGGAGTGGGCGGCTCAGTGTCTATTAACATGGAAATAATTTGCTAATTTATATTAAAAGCCCAACGATCGCCAATCCCAAGGCATTTGCCATGTTCTGACATTAAAAATAACTTAAAGCTGAGAAACATGAAAGAGGGGACGAGCTCATTGATCTGACGAGCGTTAATTGATGTCTTTCTCCTAATGACAACCACCCAGCCAAATCGCACCGGCACTACTCACCTGGAAGTTATCTTGATGGTCCACTGACCTCCGTAAAATAAATTTGCATTATTTTTGCCTGATAAGTCTCAAAAAGTACACTCTTATCTATGATTAAGCTGACTGAATTTATGGCCTCTTCCTAAATGGAAGGTAATGTGCAGTGTGGAGTGAACAAAAAGTTGAAAGGGCAACAAAATGAAAAAGTTTCATTTATTTAAAGTTTAACCAAACTCATAACTTTTGCTTTTTTTAGTTGCTATCTCATAAGCAATTGGAACAGTCATAAGTAGATCAATTTGGATTTGCTCCGCCGACAGCCCAGTTAATCCTGACCCATATTCTAATTTGTGGATTCATTGCAATTTACTGGTAATAAACAGATCCTTAAGACCCCTAAGCAACCTACATACATATTCCGCACTTTGCAATGGAAAACAGGTCCTTTGCTTACCAATGATGCTTTAGATAAACATGTTGCACTAGGGTTAGCATATGAAAGTAATCATGCAGCACATAGCCTTATGGGTACAGAAATGACACTTAATGCTCTTTATAGAGAAAAGTTCACACTATAGAACGATAGGCTTTGTTCATATTTCATGTCTGAAGTTTACAACTACTTTAAATTCCTTGCTGGCCGCTGTCATCACATGCACGGATCAGTGTACATTCAATAGAAGACTGTGAGCAGACAAGTAAGTATGTCTTGTTATACAGGATTTATATAGCACCGACAGTTTGCACAGCGCTTTACAATATTAGGACAGACAGTACAATTACAATACAATTCAATACAGGGGGAATCAGAGGGCCCTGCTTGTTAGAGCTTACAATCTAAGAGGGAGGGTTGAATGATAGGAAAGGGCAGTAAACTGCAGGGGATGAGCTGATTGAGAAAATAAGGAGTGTAGTTAGGTGGTGGCAGGATAGGCTTCCCTGAAGAGAAAAGTTTTCAGGGATCGCTTGAAGGTGGATAGATTTGGGGACATTCTGACCGATTGGGGTAGGGAGTTCCAGAGGATGGGAGAGGCTCGGGAGAAGTCTTGGAGGCGAGTATGAGAGGAGGCGATGAGGGAGCTGGAGAGCAGAGATCTGTTCTACAACTCTGAATATTATAGCTCCCATAAATCTGGCCTGCAACGTGCAGTTTCTATGACTCTCATTATCCCACCCTACAAATCACAAATGGCTCTCATCATCCTATCTTACATCTCTAACCTTCCCTATCTATGGCACCAATCATCCTGATCTACAATTCCCACAATCCCACTGGATGACTTTTATCCTGTATGCAAAGCTAACTTAGTGCAGAAGAGATAATATTTACAGTGCATCCGTAAAGTATTCACATCATTTAAATTTTTTTCCTTTTGTTATGTTACAGCCTTATTCCAAAATGGATTAATTTCATCATTGTCCTCAAAATTCTACAAACAATACCCTATAATGACAACGTGAAAGAAGTTTGTGTGAAATATTTTCAAATGTATTAAAAATAAAAACAAAAAAAAAATCTCTTGTACATAAGTATTCACAGCCTTTGCTCAATACTTTGTTGAAGCACCTTTGGCACCGATTATAGCCTCAAGTCTTTTTGTGTTCGATGCTACAAGCTTGGCACACCTATTTTTAGGGAGTTCCTTCCATTCTTTTTTGCAGGACCTCTCAAGCTTCATCAGGTTGGATGGGGAGCGTTGGTGCACAGCCATTTTCGGATCTCTCCAGAAATGTTCAATTGGGTTCAAGTCTGGGCGCTGGCTGGGCTTCTCAAGGACATTCACAGAGTTGTCCTCTAGCCACTCCTTTTTTATCTGGGCTGTGCGCTTAGGGTCGTTTTCCTGTTGCAAAATGAACCTTCGACCCAGTCTGTGGTCCAGAGTGCTCTGGAGCAGGTTTTCGTCAAGGATGTCTCTGTACATTGCTGCTTTCATCTTTCCCTTGGTCCTGACTAGTCTCCCAGTTCCTGCCACTGAAAATCATCCCCACAGCATGATGCTGCCACCACCTGCTTCACTGTAGGGATGGTATTGGCCAGGTGATGGTTTTCTCCTTACATGATGCTTGCCATTCAGGCCAAAGAATTCAATATTTGTTTCATCAGACCAGAGAATTTTGTTTCTTATGGTCTGAGAGTCCTTCAGGTGCCTTTTGTAAACTCCTTTTACTGAGGAGTGGCCTCCGTCTGGCCACTCTACCATACAGGCCAGATTGGTGGAATGCTGCAGAGATGGTTGTTCTTCTAGAAAGTTCTCTCCTCTCCACAGAGAAACACTGGAGCTCTGTCAGAGTGACCATCATGCTATTGGTCCCCTCCCTGATTAAGGCCCTTCTCCTCGATTGTTCAGTTTGGCCAGGAGGCCCACTCTAGGAAGAGCCCCGATGGTTACAAACTTCTTCCATTTACGGATGATGGTGGCCACTGTGCTCATTGGGACCTTCAATGCTTCAGAAATGTTTCTGTACCCTTCCCCAGATCTGTGCCTCAATACAATCCTGTCTTGGAGGTCTACTGACAATGCCTTGGACTTCATAGTTCGGTTTGAATCTGACATGCACTGTTAACTGCGGGACCTTATATAGGCAGGTGTGTACCTTCCCAAATCATGTCCAATTAACTGAATTTACCACAGGTGGACTCCAATCAAGTTGTAGAAACATCTCAAGGATGATCACTGGAAAAAGGATGGCCCCGAGCTCAATTTTGAGTGTCATGGCAAAGGCTGTTAAAATTTATGTACATGTGATTTTTTTTTGTTTTGTTTTTATTTTAAATAAATTTGAAAAGATTTAAAAAAACTTCTTTCACGTTGTCATTATGGCGTATTGTTTGTAGAATTTTGAGAAAAATAATGAATTTAATCCATTCTGCAATAAGAATATAATATACCAAAATGTGGAAAAGCGAAGCACTGTGAACAGTGGTGGCCCGTCCATTAGGGGTGTAGGGGCGCCACTCTCCTAATCCTTGCGTCCGGCTCCTAATCTACATGCAGGGCGCCAAACGCATGGATTTTATTGTTTTTTGTTGTTTTTTTTTTTTTTTTGAAGCACAGGATTAGAGCCTGAACCTCTAATTGGCTTCAAAAAAACACTGCACCCTGAGCCCAGCCAGTTGTGTTACAATAACTAATTAATTTTCACTATTGTCTTCCTGATTCTACTCCCGGCCAATCAGGAAGTGATTGGTCGAGAGGAGAAGTAATCTTATTGGCCACCGAGGGAAGGAGGAGGGAAGCCACCAAGGAGGAAGCTGCTCTGAAGCCAGAGACGCAGGGTGAAGCTGCCAAGGAGGAGGAGATGCAGGAAAGGAGCCAAAGGTGCTAGATGGGGTAAGTGCGGGGCTGGTGAGGGAAAGGATGACGGACCGGCTGACCGACAGACCCAGAGGGGGGGGGGTAGGGTTGTGACAGGTGTCTTGTTTGCTGCCCACCCCAAAATATACAGCACCAGCCACCGCTGGCTGTGAATACTTTCCAGATGCTCTATAGCGCTGCCTCCAGTTTTTTACATTTTAGGCTGTAAATACACAGCTGAAATACATGCATGTTTGCAGCTTTGCCTGACAAATAATTTACAACTCTGATTAACCAGTAGAGGCCCTACCCTAAACGATATTGCCCCTAGTCCAAACTTAGTGGAAAGATACAGTGGCTATAAAAAGTCTACACACCCCTGTTAAAATGTCAGGTTTCCGTAATGTAAAAAAATGAGACAAAGAAATAATTTCAGAACTTTTTGCACTTTTAATGTGACCTATAAACTGTACAACTCGATTGAAAACAAAACTGAAATCTTTTAGGGAGGGGAGTAAAAATAAAAAACGAAAATAATGTGGTTGCATAAGTGTGCACACTCTCTTATATGTGGGAATGTAGCTGTGCTCAGAATTAAGCATTCATTCACATTCAAACTCATGTTAAATAGATGCCAGTACATACCTGCCATCTTTTTAAGTGTCTCTGATTAACCCCAAATACAATTCAGATGTTCTAGTAGGTCTTTCCTGACATTTTCTTAGTCGCATCCTACAGCAAAAGCCATGGTCTGCTTCCAAAGTATCGGAGGGATCTCATTGTTAAAAGGTATCAGTCAGGAGAAGGGTACTAAAGAATTTCCAAGGCATTAGATATACCATGGAACACAGTGAAGAGAGTTGTCATCAAGTGGAGAAAATATGGCACAACAGTTATATTACCAAGATCTGGACGTCCCTCCAAAATTGATGAAAAGATGGGAAGAAAACTGGTCAGGGAGGCTGCCAAGAGGCCTACAGCAACATTAAAGGAGCTGCAGGAATATCTGACAAGTACTGGCTGTGTGGTACATGCGACAACAATCTCCCATATTCTTCATATATCTGGGCTATGGGGTAGAGTGGTAAGACTGAAGTGTTTTCTTATGAAGAAAAACATCCAAGCCCAGCTACATTTTGCAAAAACACTTCTGAAGTCTCCCAAAAGCATGTGGGAAAATGTGTTATGATCTGATGAAACCAAGTTTGAACTTTTTGGCCATAATTCCAAAAGATGTTTGGCGCAAAAACAACACTGCATTTCACCAAAAGAACATCATGCCCACCGTGAAAGTGAAGCATGGTGGTGGCAGCATCATGCTTTGGGGCTGTTTTTTTTTCAATATTGAAACAAAACCTTCAGGCTTCTGCTAGAAAGCTGAACATGTAGAGGAACTTCAACTTTCAGCATGACAACGACCCAAAGCATGCATCCAAATCAACAAAGGAATGGCTTCACAGAAGAAGATTAAAGTTTTGAAATATCCCAGGCAGAGCCCAGACCTGAATTCAATTGAAAATCTGTGGGGTGATCTGAAGCAGGCTGTGCACAGGAGATGCCCTCACAGCGCGCGCTCACTGTGTTGGGGGGGGCCAGGGAGCGGGTGCGGCGGCTTCGATTGCCGCCGGCCATCCGCGATGCCCCCCACGGAGTGAAGGAGCGGAGGTCCGTGTAAGTAAACACGGACCTCCGCTCTGTGTGAGGGGGAAGGGCTGTGATCACAGCCTTCCTGTACGTGAAGGCTGTGACCACTTCCCTTCCCCAGCTAGGCAAGTCTCCTCACAGTTAGAACACGCCCAGGGAACATACTTAACCCTTAGCGCGCCCCCTGCAGGTTAACCCCTTTACTGCCAATGGCATTTACACAGTAATCAGTGCATTTTTATAGCACTGAGCGCTGTGTAAATGCCAATGGTCCCAAAAAAGTGTCAAAACGTTCCAACATGTCCGCCCCAATATCGCAGTACCGCTAAAAATCGCAGATCGCCGCCATTACTAGAAAAAAAAATAAAAAAAATAAAAACCCCAAAAATGAATTCTCATCATCCGTAAACGCGGCCACTTTTGCGCAAACCAATCAATAAACGCCGATTTCGATTTTTTTTATCGCAAATATGAGGAAGAATATAAATCGGCCAAAAACGGTGAAAAAAAATGTTTTTTTATATTTTTTTTTTGTATTGTGATTTGTATTCTAGCAAAAAGTAAGAAATTTGGGTTTTTTTGCAAAATTGTCGCTCTTCTTTTGTTTATAGCGGCGATCAGAAATGATGCAGAGGTGATCAAATACCACCAAAAGAAAGCTCTGTTTGTGGGAAAAAAAGGACGCAAATTTCGTTTGGGTACAACGTCGCACGACCGCGCAATTGTCAGTTAAAGCGACGCAGTGCCGAATCGCAAAAAGGGCTCCGGTCCTAAAGCTGGAAATCCTTCCGGGGCTGAAGTGGTTAAGGGTGTGTACACATATGCAACAATATTATTTTAGTTTTTTATTTTAACTTCCCTCCACCTAAAAGATTTCAATTTGTTGTTCAACTGAGTTGTACAGTTTATAGGTCACATTAAAAGGTTAAAAAAGGTCCGAAATGCTTTATCTTTTCTCATTTTTTTTACATCACAGAAACCTGACATTTTAACAGGGGTGTGTAGACTTTTTATATCCACTGTAGTCTGTAGTAAGCCTGAGCATAAATTGTTATAATTAGTGTTTGTTGTTTTTTTTCTAAGTTCAGGCAATCGTTTACTTCTGATTGTTGCTGGGGAGTGCCCCTAGCAGATAAAGTAAATATCAACAATATTACTAAATTAAGAATATTTATTTATTGCAAATCACTAGAATGTGTTTTTCCAGTAATGCATGTTGGGGAAAGATATAGATATTTGGGGAAACTTTGGAGATGGGACTTGGCCTCCTGGGCTGCGGCCTGGAGAAGAGATTGTGCTGGAAGTCTGTGCCTCCCAGGTCTGCTGCCTGGGAAGGATCTTTGCTGAAAAAGGGGCCTGAGCCTGGGCCTAAAGAATTTATACTGCCTTGCTGGAGCATACATTCAGGAGGAGTACCAGTAGAGCATGAAGGTGACTTTATACAGTATTTGAGGCATCTTGGGAAGATACTTCTGCGCAGAAGTGTGTCCTTGAGAGCTGGGTACAAGCTGCTGCCAGTGGACATTGCAAAAGTTCTCCTTGTAGAAAAGCCTTTCTCAACCATCTCAACACAGAGGAACCCTTAAAATAACTTTCTTGTCTCAAGGGACCGCTGCTAAAAATGACTATATCTACAACTCATGATACATTAGTGTGATGGTCATTGGGAAGAATGCTCCTTATGCTTGTGGTCATTGTGAAGAATTACCCTTCTACAGAGAGCTAAAAAGTTTAAAGCCTCATACACACAGATTGTTGGACAACCGAACGTCCAACTTTTGTCCAAATTGGCTGTTGGCGCTTTTGTCTAGCGTACTGACGGTAGTCAAGTAATCGGCCAACAAAGCCAAACCTAGTGACGTGTTACAAGAGTATAATGAGGAAGTTCAAGTGAATGTGATTTGTGAATTAGGAACACAGGTTTACACGACTGAACACTTCCTGGATTCCGAGCATGTGTGTTTGCACTTCCAACTTTTTGTTGGGCCAACTTCTGTACACATGAGCCAGCAATTGGCCAACGCCTTGTTTGCCAACAAAAGTTTTCTAGTCTTGTCAGCCAACTTCTGTGGGCCAACAATTGGAAATTGGCTGTTGGATTGTGTGTACTAATGGTTGGATTATCGGACAACAGGCTGTTGGACAACCTTTGTTGGACAATTATTGTACCATGTGTACGGGCCTTTAGGGTGTCAGTGGGAACTTATCTGAGGAACAGAAATTGATAATTACTCAAGGAACCCCTAGCAACCTGCGAAGGAACCCTAGGGTTCAATGGAACCCTGGTTGGGAAACCCTGGTATAGGGGGTACTGCTGTTACGAGGTTACTCTAGCGAGCAGGGCTTTCTGATTCCTCCTGTATTGAATTGTATTGTAACTGTACTGTCTGCCCGCATGTTGTAATGCGTTACCCAAACACTTGGAGCTATATAAATCTTGTATAATAATAATAATACTGTTAATGGTCCATGGTTATGGATTGCTGGTTTCAGATTAAAGGCTCACAATCTGTATTTACTATTTATGGAAGTTCTTTTTTTGTCACTGTTTTGGGTATACTGTGCCCTGACCCTCTCTCCTGGATTTTTTTTTGAGCTTTGATAAACCCCATCTAAAATGACTGACACCCTATTTCCTTTAACCTCACAACAAGTCAAGGATTTCGCCTTGCTGTGCAGCATGACAGTGGTACATGGATCACAAGACTGGCTAAACAGTTTGCATTGCTAAATGTATTTAGCTGTTTTTTTAGTTTAGCTTTAAAAAGCTAATGACATTCACTGCATTAGGAGTTTCTCAAAACAGCACAAAATTTCTTTGAATCCCCAAGACTATTTTACGTCAGTCCCCATTGTTCCCACCTGCTCTGTGCTTCTGCCAATCACTACTTCTTTTTTCCTGCACCAATGTAAGCTCTCCTGCCAACCTCGAGCCTGCCGAGAAAGCAGATAACACCCCAACCCCATGAAAGGCTGACTTGCCAAGCAGAATGAGCACACATTGTCTGAGAGAGATAACAAAAATGACAATTGTGTACAAAATTAGGAAAAATAATCAGAAAAAAAGATGCATTGTGGGGACTTTACGCTGGGACTGACTAAAAAAGAAAAAAAAAGTATTTTTCATGAAAAATTCCAACAACTGTGCATGTTTAACTCCTTCTCATTTTATAGTTTAATTCAAAAATGAAATTGACGTTTCAAAATAAATGATAAGTGACAGCTTCATAGTTAAAGGGTATTGCCACCCCAAACTGACACTTCGGTGTTTAGTACAGGGGTCTCCAAACTGCAGCCCGTGGGCCAGATGTGGCCCTTTGCTTACTTCTATCCTGCCTTTGGGGCACTAGTCCTTCCACTGATACCAAATATGGGGCACTATTCCTCCCACTGATACCAACAATGGGGTACTATTTCTCCCACTGTCACCAGAGATGGGGAATTGTTTCTCCCACTGACACCAATTATGGGGCACTATTCCTCCCACTCACACCAATAATGGGGCACTATTCTTCCCATTCACACCAGTGATATAATTTCTTTACTCTCACTGACCACTGTCAAGCCCCCCTAAAGTTTGAAGGGCAGTAAACTGGCCCTTTGTTTCAAAAGTTTGGAGACCCCTGGTTTAGTAGATGCTATAAAATTAAACCACCTGAGAGTTTTTTTGGTCTCTTGGGGACATGTTTACAAAGATCATGCTGTGGCCATTTTGAGGTCTCCAATTTTACCTGAAGTATTTTACACAAAATATATGGAGAGTAATGACACAAATATTTAAAAATGGACCAGGATGCACAGATGAAGGCCAGATCCATTCCCCAAGTAAACTTATCAAAACACAAAGGCAATATTGCCCATGGTGACGTTAAGAGGCTCAAGCCTAAGAAAAATACCAAACAATTATATAAAAAGAAATATTAAACAACTTTATTGTTCACATTCAAATATAATAAATGCATGGAAAATGAAAAAAAGTGTTTTATTAAAAACATGCATTGATGTAGAATACAAAACACTGAATATGACTGCCAAGATGTATGAGTGAAGGACAGATGTTGTAAGATTGCTGCTCAACGCGTTTCATAAAACAAAGTTCACTTCATCAGGAGATAAATCAAATTTCCAGTAGATGTGGGTTATTAACCAGAAAATTGCTTTAGCTCCTGATGAAGTGAACTTTGTTTCACGAAACGTGATATATCTACACTCATATATCTTGGCAGTCATAGTCAGTGTACTCTAATGTACATCAATGCATGTTTTTAACAAAACACTTTTTCATTATTCCTGCTTTTTATGTATTTGAATGTGAACAATAAAGTTGTTTAATATTTCTCTCTATATAATTATTTGGTATTTTGCTTTGGCTTGATCCTCTAAAAGTCCTCTGTGATATGGAAAGTATGGAAAGGGCAAATGCAACACACAAAGGTGGGCAGGATCACTTTCAGCCTCAGATTTACAACAGCACTCTTGGAGAGGGTGGAGTAGTAATGTGACTCATTAAAGAAGAACCTTCATTTACTATTTAAATGCCAAACAACACCGCTAGAAAGGAGATTTGCGGTTGACAGCTCTGGTTTGTAGCAGCAGGGGTCACTCTGGAGACCAACACTGCCATTCACGAAAAAAACAAAAAAAAAATTCCGCACTCTGTATCTACAAGTGGCTGCTTTTACACATATGCATCCCAGTGGATCACACAGTGCTGCAGTGCTAAGCTGGTTTGGTGGTATTATACACAGTGGTGGTATTATACACAGCACTGGCTCACACAACGATGCGGGACTATGTTAACCGTTAACCAGACTGCGCGTGAATAAAAGTAGATAGACACACATAATGGCATTGGTCTGTCACTGTAATGAATGAACGATCAGTGCTGCTTTTTCATTGATAATAGTAAAAGATCACTCAAAGTTAGGGCTCTGTGTAAAGTATCTGCAGATGCTTGTGCACTCACAGGGCAGATACTATACACAGAGCCAAAGCTCTGAATGATCTTTTACTACAACCCCTGGCAAAAAGTATGGACTCACCACTCCTGGAAAATGTTCATTCAATTCTAATCACAGACATGCCTCAAAACTATTTTCATTTAACATTCTAACCTTCTAGCTTTTAGAAACACTTAATAAAATAAGAAAAAGAAAGAAAACTGTAGTCAATTGCAACTGTTTTTGCAGATCAAGCAGAGGAAAAAAATATGGAATCACTCAATTGAGAAAAATATTATGGAATCACCATGTACTTTGCAGTTCTAAAACAAACATCTGCATCGGATTACATCTGCTTTTTAGTTTGCAGTTAAAAAAGAGTGCTAGTTTTGATTCAAAAAAAGGAAAAAAAGAGTGCTTGCACACCTACTGTACCTGATTGACCATGGCTCCAACACGACAGATGTCAGATGAAACAAAGGAGAGGATTATACAACTTCTTCAAGAAGGTAAATCGTCACGGAATATTGCAATAGATGTTGGTTGTTCCCAGTCACCTGTTTCTAAAATATGGACCAAATACAAATAAAATGGGAAGGTTGTTAAAGGGAAGCATACTGGTAGACCAAGGAAGACATCAAAGCGTCAAAATAGAAAACTTAAAGCAATATACCTTAAAAACAGAAAATGCACAACAAAACAAATGAGGAACAAATGGTCAGAAACTGGAGTCAATGTCTGTAACCGAACTGTAAGACATTGCCTAAAGAAAATGGGATTTACATACAGAAAAGCCAAACGAAAACCATCATTAACACCCAGTGGCAGCCGCTTCATAAGGGGCGCAGGGGTGCCACCCCCCTAATCCATGTGCCCGGCCCCTAATCTACATGCCGGGCATCGGACGCATGGATTTCAATGGGTTTTTTTTTTTTTTGAAGCACACGATTAGAGCCTGAGGCTCTAATTGGCTTCAAAAAAGGGTGAGCTTGGGGCACAGAGCACTGTGCCCTGAGCCAACCCAGTTGTGTGACATTAGCAAATTAATATTCACTAATGTCTTCCTGCTTAACCAGGAAGCGGGTTCTGAGACCTGATTGGCAGGGAGTCTTAGCACTCTCAGCCAATCGAGTCTCAGGACCCACTTCCTGTTCGACCAGGAGGAGAAGCAATGGCCCCGGCTCTTCCCCCGGCAAGGTAAGGCCACTGATCACTGTCATCCAACACCTGCGGGGGGGAGGCCACTGACCATCACCGTCCATCTCCCGCAGGGGGGCTCCACTGATCGCCACCATCCGACTCCCATGGAGTGGTGGGGTTGGGTTAATACGAGTAAGGGGGCAGGTTTGTTTGCCGCCCCCCTCAAAATATTGAGCACCAGCCTCCACTGTTAACACTTAAACAGAAAGTGATCATGGACTGTGGATGACTGGATGAAAGTGATATTCAGTGATGAATCACAAATCTGCATTGGGCAGGGTTATAATGCTGAAACTTTTGTTTGGTGCAGTTCCAATGAAATGTATGAAGATGATAATGCATCTTGCCATAGGGAAAAAGCCGTGAAAACTTTCCATCAAGAATGTCATATAATGTCAATGGCACGGCCTGCAAATAGTCCGGACCTCATTCCAATTGAAAATCTATGGTGGAAATGAAAGAAAATGGTCCATGACAAGGCTCCAACCAAAGCTGATCTGGCTACTGCAATAAGAGAAAGTTGGAGCCGAATTGATGAAGAATACTATTTGTCGATAGTTAAATCCATGCCTCAGAGAATTCAAGCTGTTATAAAAGTCAGAGGTGGTGCAACAAAGTACTAGTGGTCTAATGTAGTGTTTTTTCATGATTCCATAATATTTTCCTCAGAATTGAGTGATTCCATATTTTTTTCCTCTGCTTGATGTGCAAAAACAGTTGCAATTGGCTACAGTTTTCTTTCTTTTTTTTTCTTTTTTTAAGTGTTTCTTAAAGCCAGAAGGTTGGAATGTTAAATGAAAATAGTTTTGAGGCATGTCTGTGATTAGTTATTTTTCTGCACAATTAAACAATTGAATGAACATTTTCCAAGAGTGGTGATTCCATACTTTTTGCCAAGGGTTGTATTATGAGTGAACAAGCTGCCTTGGTTCTTCATTCATTATAGTGACTAATCACTCAGCTTATAGAGGGGGCGGGCTCTGTTCTCGCTGTATCTCCCCCACAGGAACACCCATAATTTGGGTTTCCAAAGGGGATGGAGCTACAGTCAGCATTAAAAATGTGTGTTTAGGGGACAATGGAGCCACCGATCAGAATGGGACCACTTGGTCCCCTGGGGGTTTTTAAATGGAATAAAGAAAAGAAATCAATAGTTCTCCTGTAAGGATCTGCTGGATACATATGTGCTGAGAGGACAAAAAGAAGGATGACCTTAACTGTCTACTGCCACCTCCTGTTGTCCAGTCAAAAAATGGAGATTGGAATTGTTGCTCATCTGCTGCAGAGGAAAGTCAGGTCACCAATATGGCCATGGGCGTCCGCAGGTAGGGGCAAGGGGGGGCAAGTGCCCCCCCTGGAATCAGGGATCGCAAGGAGTCCTGTATGTCCCAGGTCCCGGGCACCTTCATTCTGGGACAATACAGTGTCCCGGAATGAAGCTGACAGAGGATCAAACCTCGCCATAGCACTGGCACTTGCTCCGCCTCCACCACTACCTGACAGACTCTTCTACTGGCCAGTCCACTGGTTGCTAGAGCCGCCTAGCGTCTAGAAACCAGTGACGTCACGGCCGCAGCTCCCTCCCTGCTTTTTTCTACCTCCGCTTGTAGTGCTCTCCGTAGGTGGCCGGCTCCGCCTCCACTGTGAATGTCCACTCCATCCACCTCCTCTATCATCTCCGGGCCGGCTCCACCTCCACTATGAATGTCCACTGCATCCACCTCCTCTATCATCTCCGGGCCGGCTCCGCCTCCACCACAGTCTGATGTCTGGCACCCACCCACCTCATCTATCTTCTACTCCGGTGCCGGCTCAGCCTCCACTACGGATGTCCACTCCACTCACCTCCTCTATCATCCAGGCCGGCTCCGCCTCCACCATGGACATCTGCTGGCACAAGCTTACTCTATCATCTCTGGACTCCAGCCTCCAGCATGCTTTAAAGCAATGTACTCCCCAACCCCTGTGCTGCACTGCCACTGGGAGGAGCCACAGTGGCTGGGGGCATTCACCTTCCCTGGGAGGCCGGGGCACTGGTGTGTTAGACTGGTGGCAGGTGGCACTACACAGTGGGCAGACTGGTGGCAAGTGGCATTACACAGTGGGCAGGCTGTGGTGGCATATGGCACTACAAAGTGGGCAGGCTGCATTGGGAAAGTGGCACTGCACAGTGGGCAGGTGGCAAGTGGCTCTACACAGTTTACAGGCTGCGGTGGCAAGTGACACTGCACAGTGAGCAGGCAAGTGACACTACACAGTGAGCAGGTGGCAAGTGACACTACACAGTGAGCAGGCTGCGGTAGCAAGTGACACTACACAGTGGGCAGGTGGTAAGTGACACCGCACAGTGGGCAGGCTGCAGGTTCAAGTGACACTGCATTTGGTCGCAAGCAAAGGTGGCAAGTGGCAGGCTGCATCTGGTGGCAAGTGAAAAGCTAAGGGTTCCCACTGATTCTGCATTATGGTGAGTTGAACTATTTTATTATATATGACAATGTTGTAATAAAAATAATGTGATTTGATGTACATAGCACACGCCTGGAATCTGCACCCTGTACATAGCACATGCCTGGAATAAAGTCTGCCATTTCCCCCTTAAAAATAAATAATTGCGAGTCGCGGCTAAGCCCCTCCCATTCATGACATTGTCGAAAGGGGCGGAGCATGGGTGAACTTAAAATGATACCCCCCCGAAAAAAGTTCTGCGGACGCCCATGAATATGGCTGTACTGTCTGGCAGACAAAGGTGTGCGCAGCCTATTGCCATAAGGTGTGCACCCCAAAGCTCAAACACACATGCATATATAACACACATACTCTTATAAATAAATGTAAACAAACATTTTAAAATGCATTAACACATGGATGGTGTCAGTAGGCAGTGGACGGTGTCAGTAAAGCAGTGGACGGTGTCACTAGGGCAGAGCACGGTGTCAGTAGCTTTTTTATTTTTTTTAATTTTACAATCTTATTTTTTATTATTTTTTTTACAATATTACTTTTTATTATTTTATTTCCAATTTTTCTAGGTAGCCCGATGTCTCACTTTTGAGACAGAGAAAGGGACTGAGTACAGAGTTTCCCCAGTCCCTTTCTCTGAAGCATCAGCTGCACTGGGCAGTAAATGAATGGTAATTGCTCTGTGTTGAGTGGCTTCTTGTTCATTTACAAACTAAAGCATAGTAAACTGTGTTTACTGTGTTTCAGTTATCAATGAACACAGGAGCAATCAGTACCGATCACTCAATGTACTCATTCAGAAAAGAAAGAGGCCAGTAAATTACATATTTACGGACCCCTTCCCTTGCTATCCATCTTGAAACGTCTGGCAGCTGGCAGGAGAGGCGGGGAGGGAAGCTGACAGCACTGTGGTGGTGGTGGGGGGGGGGGATCAGGGGGGAATCTGCGCTGCATGGGATGATTAGGATGTGCCCAGGGACACCAGACACACTCTGTGCGCAAGCCTATGCTGGCAGGGCTGTGCAAATCCAGGACTAGCCTAACAGAATTTCAAATCTTTTTGGCACATAAGGAAGTATGTGTATACAGTAGGCATTTCAACTGTGTATTTAGCTATTTGCCTGGAGTTCAGCTTTAGACCCTTTTCACACTTGTGCGCGTTGTCCTGTGATTTGGGACTGCAAAGTCGCATCACAAGTAGTTCCCCATTATTTCCAATGAGTACCGTTCATATCTGTATGTCTTCAAGTCTTGCCAACTTCAAAGTAGTCCCTTTGGTCCAACTTTGATGCAACTTGAGGTCCATAGACTTCAATGTTAAACCCTCAAAGTTGCATGCAAATCGCACCTGAATAATATAGATGTGATTTCTGTACTATTTCTATATTACTTTATAATATGTTTTCATTGAGCCAAAGTTGCAACAAAGTCGGACCAAAGTCTTACTGATGCCAAATCACATCAAAATCTCGGTAAAATCGGGTTGCACAAGTGTGAAAGGGGCCTTAGGATTTTGTGAAGTGCATTAAAAAAAAGATGCAATTACAGAGCAATTCTGTTTATTTCAGTGCTGAAAAGTATTTTTCTATTTCTTACTTTTTGTTCTTTTTTTTTTTTTTTAACAACATGATCATTAGTATCTAACAATGCTGTTGTGGTCAGCCATAGATCTTGACTTTCCACAGTAACACAGCCTCATGTGTTATTTATTTCTATTTCAATTAATTTCTATATTTGGTTGTGTTTATTGTATACCAGTTTCCCTTTTTCTTAGCTCAGGTTTAATTGCTGGCGCGGGAGCGTCACCTCGACATCCGCTGTCATACCGTGGCTTTCATTAAATTCTAGCCTTAGGCAGGTCACAATATATTTTTTGTCATTATCTCTGATTACAGAACATCTGCAGTGTGACTCTGCCATGGTGACATGCTGCAGATATGGTTCCATTTTCTGTGTTCTCTGCGCGTTGTCACAAGTTGCAAGTTCAAGTTGTTCATATTTTGTATCCATTGGATACTTGCTGCTAATTATCTTCTCATTTTGTACTTAATTACCTTCATTTCTCCTTTCTCTTGTTCCTTTGTATTGCTGTGTTCTTCTCTGAACTTTCCAGGCTTTAATGGTTGCTGTTCAGTTCACCATACACGTTACAATCGGACTGTAAAGTTAACTTTGGCTCTATAACAACTATGTGTAAGGAGGACCTGCCTAAACTATCCAAGCAGTTTGTATGCAATCAGGCAGGCCTCTGCACTCGGTAGATCTAAAGGACATTGTACAATCAGATTGTGTTGTGTGTTGTGAGCTTTAGGCCCCATTCACCCTCAGCGATCAGAAACCTGCATTTCTTTGCACAGATTTTTTTTTGCATAACACACATAAGGCTGGCCATTGATTTCAATGCACCTAAGAAGCTCACAGAGCTTCTGGTTTGCATGTTTTGCTTCATTTGTTGCACATTTGCTTGCAGCATTTGAGGTGCTACTAACAATCAATGGCACTGCAAGTGGCATGTGTTTTGCACATTCTAGAATGCATGCACAAATGCTCCCAGTAAGCACAGATGGGAACGGAGTGTTACTAAACCCATGACAGTAAAATCAGTCTGTATATGTAGTAAAGCATGCTAGTTATACTCACTGTGGAACTTAAGGGGTTAATCCTCTGCATCGTGGAAAAAGGCTGTTTGATCCTCCCCCTCTTCCACTGTCCCCAATATATTTTCTGATAATACAGAGCCAGGGGACAGGCTGCACATGATCAGTTTGATGTGCATTGCTAGAGAGTTTTTTTTTTTCTTGGGAGAGTGCATGTGATCAGCATAGGGCCAATCAGCACTGTCCAGATAGAGGGTCAGGGGACCTGCATCCTGATAGGGCAGTCAGAGGAGAATGAAAACTCCTACAAGCTGTTACCAGACACTGATAAGAAAAGGTATTTAGTAGTTTATTAAGTATTAAGCATTTGCATGTTCTGTGTACTGTGGGAGACCAGATATAGTGAATGCAGGGTCCTGGGTTTAGTAACACTTTAAGCTTAGCACACACGGGCCAAATGCCGGGCAGCATTCAAAAGAAACCAGCCGACATTCGGCACGTGTGTACGGCAGCCAATCCGACACAAGCCGGTCGTTCATTCAGCTTCTGTCCAAGGGGCATGACCGAAAAAGGCCAATGGCTGACAGCGCTAACTGGAGTGTTCTGGTGGGAGGGGGGCACCACCCCCCGTCATAACACAATAGCACAGCAGTGGAGATCGCTGTACTAACATTGGATTGTTGGTACAGGGACTCCGACCTGAGCTATCTGTTTTTATTCTTTCAACCCTGTTGGGTTGAACAAAAAATAACTAGAAATGTATACAGGGATTTTGGGTTAGTAGCAACACCAGACACTTGGCAGATCCTCTGTATATGATGCACAAACCAAGATCTTCTGTATAAGCCATTCAATCGTGTTAGAGGGATTGCATGGTGGTATTCTTCAATGGCCCAAAGCATGGGTACCAGTTCCTGGGTGATTGCATGTTGTAAGAGACTAAATGAGCACCCCAACCTCATGCCAAAGCAGAACTCTTCTTCATTTCTTCTTCTTGTGCTCACAAGACCTGATTTATATTATGTCAGGGGTGACCAATGGCCACATGGTTTTATGGCTTGTGATTCAATAGTGACAGACATTTCATCCACTAAACGTGAACCAACAGCATAACCCCATATCACCAGTCATCAGCCATCATACAGACACTACACCAAAATCTATTACCCCTCTTCCCTCCCCTGCAGGGGGTATCACCCTGGGATTGCAGCTCATGGCATGGTTTAACAAGTGAGCCCAAATCATAAAAGGCCTAGGAAAACAGAAAGATGTCAGCAAAGATGTATCCCTTAATTATCATAGCCAATACAAGAGACTGTTAGAGACCACTAATATACAGCAAGAGATTGTTAAAGGCCAGTAACATGTAGCGAGATTCTATATGTAATGTATCACTTACAAAAAGTATGGAATGGTAATCATTAATACCTTCTTCAAAGTATAGCTAAAGGGAAAACTTTTTTTTTTTTTGAGTGGAGGGGGATTAGGACACCTATATGGGTATTGCTGTCTGTGCCCGTTAAGGAGATTCACCCTCTTTTTTGTCCTGTTTACCATTATCATTGAAAGTGATCACCCAATGGGGAAACTAGTTTATGGTGACCCGGGTGCCCAAGTAATAACGTTAATTTGCAGGGATTTCCTATTACTTCCTGTTTTGGTTATGGGATAGGAAGTGAAGGTAAATCTTCTCAATGGGACACAGATGGCGAAAAAAAACCCAAACCTGACAGGGATTATAACCCCCCCTTAATAGAGACATAGAAAAGTGACAGCAGAAAAAGACTAAAGACTGGGCAGTCCATTGAGTCTGCCCTTTTTTTTGTGTGTGTTTTTTTCCCATTAACCTCGTTGTCCGACTATAGATTTATTAAGAAGAAGGCATGGCGAGTACATTGTCATCATATAACTGGTGTGGTGGTGATCAGGGACACTGACCAGTGATAGTATAAAGATTTGCCTATAGTTCTACTTTAACAAGTTCCTGTCTGGCGTATAGACAAATGACGGCTGGGCGAATCATTCGCCGCTCTGGGTGGACATCATTTGATGTCCTCCCGGAAAGCACTGCAGTGCGATCTGTCACCAGCTATGTCCACCGGACACATGGTAACTGCCGTTACCATGTGATCGCTGTGGCCAATCACAGCAGATCACATGACAATTGTACACAATGGATGGCTTTCATTCATGCCACCCATTGTGTAAAATTGTGTTGATCTCTGTGATTGGTCACAGTAACCACATGGTACAGACAGGGCTAATCACAACCCACCTGTACCATGTGATTAGGTGTGGCCACTATCACAGCTAACCACAATAGTACACACTGAATGAATGGATTTCATTCAGTAAAAATGATTGCTTATAACAGTGAAATTCACTGGCATAAGCAATCATTATATGTAAAAAAAAAATCCTAAATCACTTCCCCAGAGTAGCTCAGTGTTACTATGGTAAAACTGTATTGCTCTGGTCAGACAGAGTATGTTAAAAAAAATTGTAAATAAAAAAGGAAAACATTTATTATAGAAAGAAAAAATAAAAGAAATTGAAAAAACATTTATAAATAAATAAAAAAAAAAAAATATATATATATATATATATATATACACAGGTTATCAACAAAGGTATTTAGAAATTCCATGGTAAGGGCTTTACAGCAGTACCTTTTGATGGATAATAAGACAGACATCATTTGAATATACAGTATCTCACAAAAGTGAGTACACCCCTCACATTTCTGTAAACATTTTATTCTATCTTTTCATGTGACAACACTGAAGAAATGACACTTTGCTACAATGTAAAGTAGTGAGTGTACAGCTTGTATAACTGTGTAAATTTGCTGTCCCCTCAAAATAACTCAACACACAGCCATTAACCACTTACCAACCGGAAGATTTTCCAGCTTTAGGACCAGAGCACTTTTTGCGATTCAGTGTTGCGTCGCTTTAACTGACAATTGCGCGGTCGTGCGACGTTGCACCCAAACAAAATTTGCGTCCTTTTTTTCCCACAAATAGAGCTTTGGTGGTATTTGATCGCCTCTGCATCATTTTTGACCGCCGCTATAAACAAAAGAAGTGCGACCATTTTACAAAAAAACCCAAATTTCTTACTTTTTGCTAAAATTCAAATCCCAAAAAAAAATATAAAAAAACATTTTTTTTCACCGGTTTTGGCCGATTTATATTCTTCCTCATATTTGTGATATAAAAAAAAATCACAATTGGCGTTTATTGATTGGTTTGCGCAAAAGTGGCTGTGTTTACGGATGATGAGAATTCATTTCTGGGGTTTTTATTTTTTTTTACATTTTTTACTAGTAATGACGGCGATCTGCGATTTTTAGCGTTACTGCGATATTGGGGCGGACATGTCGGACATTTTTTACACTTTTTTGGGACCAATGACATTTATTCAGCGATCATAAATTTAAATGTCCACTGATTACTGTATAAATGTCATTGGCAGTGAAGGGGTTAACCTGGAGGGGGAGAGCTAGGGGTTAACTGTGTTCCCTGGGTGTGTTCTTACTGTGGGGGGGGGGGGGTTGGGCGGCTACCATGGGCATGAGAGATCTAACTGATCCCAGTGACAGGGATCAGTAGATCACCCATGCCTGCACTGTCAGAATGGGGAACCGCCGTGTTTACATCGGCGGTTCCCCGTTCTTTGCCTGTGGCTGCTCATCGCGGCTCACCGGCGGACATCGGCCCGAGCCGCGGGCACATTCCTCAGGAGTGTGGCGCGCGTGCGCCCCCTAGTGCCCGTTCGCAGATCGCCGTCTTTTTACGGCGATTCGCGTACAGCAACCCGTCTGCCGCTGTGAAAACACGGCAGGCGGTCGGGAAGTGGTTAATGTCTAAACCGCTGGCAACAAAAGTGAGTACACCCCTAAGTGAAAATGTCCAAATTGGGCCCCATTAGCCATTTTCCCTCCCCGGGGGCATGTGACTTGTTAGTGTTACAAGGTCTCAGGTGTGAATGGGGAGCAGGTGTGTTAAATTTGGTGTTATCGCTCTCACTCTCTCATACTGGTCACTGGAAGTTCAACATGACACCTTATGGCAAAGAACTCTCTGAGGATCTGAAAAAAAAGAATTGTTGTTCTACATAAAGATGCCCTAGGCTATAGGAAGATTGCCAAGACCCTGAAACTGAGCTGCAGCATGGTGGCCAAGACCATACAGCGGTTTAACAGGACAGGTTCCACTCAGAACAGGCTTCGCCATTGTCGACCAAAGAAGTTGAGTGCATGTGCTCAGCATCATATCTAGAGGTTTCTAGAAGAATATTGCGCAAATCAAGAATAAAAAGTGAACCAATAAAAGTGCAAAGAACATCAAGCAGCCAGCACAACATTTGACAAAATTGCAGTATCTGTTATCTGTAAACTGTGCAGCGCTAAAAAGGTTCCCACTTGAAAAGGGTGACCACTTAAAATATAAACAGTGCAGAATGTATAATAAACAAATATGTAATGTACAACAGTCCCTTGTTGGAAGCATATAAATTAAATTAAATAAAGTCCCGATGTGCGATAATTGGTTGGAAAATGCTTCAATAAAAGATGTCCATATAGTCCATAAGTTCCCACGGAATATCACCATGTGCAGAGAGAAAGAGCCACCACCTACAATTAAGAGGCTTACCAGAAACAGTGGACACAGACGGGCATATGCCCGCTGGGTCAAATCAGACAAAAAGTATGTATCCGAAGTTGTTCAACATTCACCCATGTTTGTGGTCCACCACCAAGCAAAATGGATTCTTACCAGATCCAGTGGACACAGTCTAGCATATGCCAGCTGGGTCTATGTATGCAGAGGGTGTAGCACACCAATAGGCTTTCCAGCCCTTAGGAGTCCAGTCAGATTAAACGAACTTCCAATAGTCCGGTACAATCCAAAAGGAAGAAAAATGCTCCACATAGTGTAAAAATGTACCAGGTATTTAATAAAATTAAAAGAGAGCAACTCACAATTCCAGTAGTATCAAAACTAGAGTTGAGCGAACACCTGGAAGTTCGGGTTCTGCTGGTCCGTCCGAACTTCGTGACAAAGTCCGGGTCCGGGTCCGGACGGAACCCGAACGATCGCACGGTCAAGCCTGCCTGGTCGTCTTGGGCTTGAAGGTCCACAAGCGAGTTGAGATCAAAACTATGATGACCTTAACACTCAACGAGAGAAAATTAAAATAATTTATGGACCATGTAAAAATGTGATACACCTCGTAAAAAGAAGGAAAACCTAACATGGCCTGATAACCTTCAAGCAAATTAGACTGACCTGAGGATTCCCGACCTTTCGGATAACCACACGATGTGGGAGACGTATGTATCTGGGTCGACCGTATACGATCTGACACAGGTGACCTAGACCATTCTTAGGTAAAACGAACCACCACCTGGTGTTTGTA
>BLSH010022043.1:1536728-1546932 GCA_018402905.1 Glandirana rugosa
GTAAAGGTTTAACGGTAACTCCCTGTGTGGGAGGGAGGGTTTTTTTTTCTACTAACTATGGAAAAAACGGTTATAAACCTTTTTGTTTTCGTTTGTCGCCGGTGGAGGGAGGTTAAAGCAGGTGTACATTGTATACCACCTATGTAAACTGGTGGCCGCTGTTTGCTTTTGTTTTTCCAAATATTGGCAAAAAAGGTATCAATCATCTTTTTTTTTGGGAGGGAGGGTGTGTCCCTCAATGGCAATTTGGAAATGTGGTCACCCTACTTACAGCAGGGGCAGGAAGCAAACAACCTGGCTGAAGAGTCTAGACACAGTTAACCCTTTCCCACCATGGGTAGCCTGTAACCATAGGTGTGTGCACAGGGTGTGCCCGCACACCCTAATCACCCCACGTGGCGCATATTCTCCCTGATATTTCACCAAATAAAAAAAAACTCCCCCTTTCTGCTAAAAAAATGTAAAAAAATAATAAAACAATAAAATTGTAAAAAAGAAAATCTACTGACACCGTTCACTGCCCTACTGACACCAATCTCTGAACTTATGACACCATCCAGTGCTCTACAGACACCATCAGTGTATATATACACACACACACACAAGCATATGTGATTGAGCTTTGGGGTGCACACCCTAATGCAATGGGCTGTGCACACCTATGTCTGTAACTATCTGCATAACTACACAGTGCATTACATAGCACAGTAAACAGAATGTTATCATGGGTCACATTGTAATGATAAGCAATCTTCACGTTATACCAGGGTTTCTCAACCAGGGTCCCGTGGAACCCTAGGATTCCTCCAGAGGTTGCTAGGGGTTCCTTGAGCAGTGGTCAATTTCTACCTCTCAGATAAATTCCCAATGACACCATTGATCGTTTTAGTTATCTGTAAGAGGGGGTAATTCTTCCCAATGACCACAAGTGTAAGGAACATTCTTCTTATTGACCATAACACTAATGTATCATGAGTTGTAGATTTTTAATTTCCCCAAGACTGAAGAATTATTTCAAGGGTTCCTCTGTGTTGAAACATTTTAGAAAGGCTGCATTATACATAGCAATACAAAAATAAAGTAAACTTTAATCTTACTCCTGTTAGCACCTGCTTACAAGAGCGGATGGAGAAATCTTCCCTACAGGTTATAATATTACAGCTTCAGTGCCCTTAGCTGTCCAAATACTAGGACAATGACTGGATCTGAAAAGCTGATATGATCCATCCCATTCTTTCGATTTTTCAGTTGAAACTTATCAGGGTCTGGGTGATTCTGACAAGGCCAACAACGTCTCAGATTTTGGTCATTTCAGCCGTAATTGACCATAATTGGTGCTGTGTATGCCCAGCGTAACACTTGCACTCCTAGAAGATACGTCCTTATCGCTGTCTGGTTGGTAGAGATTTCTCCTTCTCTGACACACATCAAATCGATAGGAAATTCCAGATTCCAGAGGACCCTAAACATTGCTTATTAGGTCTTATAGATATTCTCCCAATAAAGGACATTCCTAAACAGGCTATTGCCAGGGCTCTCTTTCAGGTCTGTAAAATAATTGAGGCACTGGAAGTCTACAGACTCCCCCACAGTGCAAGAATGGATTACTCAAATGGATGAGACCATCCGACTAGAAAAGCTTAACCACTTCAGCACTTCAGAAGGATTTCCCCCTTTATGACCAGAGCACTTTTTCAGATTCGGCACGGCGGCGCTTTAACTATCAATTGCGCGGCGTGTGACGCTGTACCCAAACGAAATTGACAATCTTTTTTTCCCACAATTACAGCTTTCTTTTGGTGGTATTTGATCACCTCTGCGTCACTTCTGATCACTGCTATAAACAAATAAAGAGCGACAATTTTGCAAAAAAAAACAATAATTCTTGCTTTTTGCTAAAATACATATCCAAAAAAAATACAAATTTATTCATCAGTTTTGGCCGATATATAAACTTCCTCATATTTTTGGTAAAAAAAAAATCGCAATCGGCATATATTGATTGGTTTACGCAAAACTCGCCGCGTTTACAAACAATGAGAATTAATTTATGGGGTTTTAAATTTTTTATCAGTAATGGCGGCGATCTGCAATTTTTAGTGGCACTGCAACATTGCAGCGGACATGTCGGACACTTTTGACACTTTTTTGGGACCATTGACATTTAAACAAAGATCAGTGCTATGAAAATGCACTGATTACCTGTGTAAATGTTATTGGCAGGGAAGGGGCAAACACTAGGGGGCGATCAAAGGGTTAACTGTCTTCCCTGGGAGGTGTCACTAACTGTGTGGGGGAGGAGAGTGATCGCGGCTCCCATATACAGGAAGCATGCAATCACACTCCTCTCCCCTGTCAGAACGGAGATCCATGAGTTTACCGACGGATCTCCCTTCTGTGACTGTGGGGGGGGGGGGGGAGCAATTGCGGGTAGCCGGCGAACATCGAGTCCGCTCTACCCGCTCCCTGGCTCCCCCTCTACCCAGTGAGCACTCGAGTGTGCCTCCGGCGGCGCGCGCTCATGTTCCGTGGTCTCGCAGCTGCCATCAATCTACGGTGGGCGGTCGGAAACTGGTTAATTATAAAGGAGAAAGAAATACTTTGGCACTACTTTGATTGGCAATTAGGTTAAATGGTAGCTGCTTAACACTAAACGAGTGAACCCCCACACACATGAAAAGAAAAAAGTACAACAGTGAAGCGCTACCTAGATCTTAATGATGATCCGTACTGCTGGCACTAAAATGCTGATATTTTGAAATATATGGCAACTAGTTGCTCTATAACAATAAAGTGCATAATGCTAAAAACTTAAATGCAATGATAAATAACACGTGACTGCAGTAATAACAATAAATAACTAAAATAAATACCACTACTTTTTTCTAGAAAAGCTTAATTACCAACACAGGCAAAAGGGGAAAATTTGATAAATTATGGTCCCCCTGGCTAGATGTACCGGGTTTAACCCCCGGTGGACCTTGTTTTGGACCGTATACTGATAATGATTGAAAGGTTAATCAACAAAGGTATTTAGAAATCCCATGGTAAGGGCTTTACAGCAGTACCTTTTGATGGATAATAAGACAGACATCATTTGAATATACAGTATCTCACAAAAGTGAGTACACCCCTCACATTTTTTGTAAATATTTTATTCTATCTTTTCATGTGACAACACTGAAGAAATGACACTTTGCTGTAAAGTAGTGAGTGTACAGCTTTGTAAATTTGCTGTCCCCTCAAAAATAACTCAACACATAGCTATTAATGTGTAAACCGCTGGAAACAAAAGTGAGTACACCCCTAAGTGAAATTGTCCTAATTGGGCCCAATTAGCCATTTTCCCTCCCCGGTGTCATGCGTTAGTGTTACAAGGTTTCAAGTGTGAATGGGGAGCAGGTGTGTTAAATTTGGTTTTCCCCCTCTCACTCTGTCATACTGGTCACTGTAATTTCAACATGCCCCCTCATGGCAAAGAACTCTCTGAGGATCTGAAAAAAAGAATTGTTGCTCTACATAAAGATGGCCTAGGCTATAAGAAGATTGCCAAGATCCTGAAACTGAGCTGTAGCACGGTGGCCAAGACCATACAGCGGTTTAATAGGACAGGTTCCACTCAGAACATGCCTCACCATGGTCGACCAAAGAAGTTGAGTGCGTGTGCTCAGCGTCATATCCAGAGGTTGTCTTTGGGAAATAGACGTATGAGTGCTGCCAGCATTGCTGCAGAGGTTGAAGGGGTTGGGGTTGGGGGGGGGGCGTTCAGCCTGCATCATATTGGTCTGCATGGCTGTCATCCCAGAAGGAAGCCTCTTCTAAAGATGATGCACAAGAAAGCCTGCAAACAGTTTGCTGAAGGCAAACAGACTAAGAACATGGGTTACTGGAACCATGTCCTGTGGTCTGATGAGACCAAGATAAACTTATTTGGTTCAGATGGTGTCAAGCGTGTGTGGCGGCAACCAGGTGAGGAGTACAAAGACAAGTGTGTCTTGCCTATAGTCAAGCATGGTGGTGGAAGTGTCATGGTCTGGAGATGCATTAGTGCTGCCAGCACTGGGGAGCAGTTCATCGAGGGAACCATGAATGCCAACATGTACTGTGACATAATGAAGCAGAGCATGATCCTCTCCCTTCGGGGAATCTCCACAGGGCAGTATTCCAACATGATAACGACCCCAAGCACACCCCCAAGACAACCACTGCCTTGCTAAAGAAGCTGAGGTAAAGGTGATGTACTGGCCAAGCATGTATCCAAACCTAAACCCTATTGAGCATCTGTGGGGCATCCTCAAATGGAAGGTGGAGGAGCGCAAGGTCTCTAACATCCACCAGCTATGTGATGTCATCATGGAGGAGTGGAAGAGGACTCCAATGGCAACCTGTGAAGCTCTGGGGAACTCCATGCCCAAGAGGGTTAAGGCAGTGCTGGAAAATAACGGTGGCCACCCAAAATATTGACACTTTGGGCCCAATTTGGACATTTTCACTTAGGGGTGTACTCACTTTTGTTGCCAGCGGTTTAGACATTAATGGCTGTGTGTTGAGTTATTTTGAGGGGACAGCAAATTTACACTGTTATACAAGCTGTACACTCACTACTTTACATTGTAGCAAAGTGTCATTTCTTCAGTGTTGTCACATGAAAAGATAGAATAAAATATTTATAAAAATGTGAGGGGTGTACTCAATTTTGTGAGATACTGCCCTCAATCACACCATATTTCACACATCCGTAGACACTGACCTGGCCAGCTCTTGTTTTTGTTGTTTTATTTAGGGGAAATGACTTGGATGGGGATAAGGGATGACTGTGGGATGCCCAAAGGATTATATTACATTAACTCCATATACACTCCTGTACATGTGCACTTCCCTGCAGACCGTCCTTCTGCAGACTGTTACTCCTCACAACTCTCCAGTATTCAACGTGCTGACCGTTTCTCCTACTGTTCTCTCTCCAGCACTGAACTTAGTAAATCTTCACTCCATTACTTCTCTCCAGCACTGCACTTAGTTTACAGCTTGAAAGGAAATTTGTCAAGCTTCTCTGTACCTTTCTCTTCACCGTGGCTAGCACATGGTGAGGCCTACTCTCAGTAGACCCTCCAGAACACCTGTCACAAGCCAGGGATCGCGGCCCCTGAATGTGTAGCAAAAAGTACATGAGTGCTAGCCGGGCCTTTGATGGACTAAAACTCCCAGCCCATCTCTCTTCCAGGTCCCACCGACCTGCTTTTCCTCAGTGACTCTCCTTTCCCTAAACTGACTCCCAAGGCTCCCACACACTGTCCACTATTCCTCTCCCAGCCTCCTCCAACACTTTCTCTTCCATTTCCCAGGCACTCACCAAATCGGTGGATCACTTTAAAGTCTCTCACTTTGTAGCACCTCCACTGTTCTCCTGTTCCCTGCGTGACTCCAGGAATCACCACCTTCCTGGCTGCACCCGAACCTCCAGGCCCCAAGGTTACCCTCCCCAGACTGGGGCGACTTCCCGGGTAGGGGCCTTCACAGCGCCTCTGCTACATCTCCAGACTTCCACCCGACACTTCTACTCCCAGATTGGGCTGACTCAGAGTATTCAATGAGGCTTGCCCCCTGCCAATCCTGCTTGGGGGTTGGTCAGGGCTCCTTAGAACACTACAGATGGCTCTACCTATCTCCCAGCTCTCTTACCAGAAACCTTCCCTAGGTTTCTAGAAAGCAGTGGGACTGTGGGAGGCTCTGGTGACCTCTTCTATCAAGTCCACTTAATACTCCCTGAGCCTCTCCTCCCAGCCCAGATCAAAACATTCAGGCCTGCTCTTACACTCAGGCCTGACTAAATTTTACCTCACCTAGCAAAATCTGCTAAAAAAACACACCTACACTATGGGGGCGCTACACTTGTTGTATGTTTTATTTCTTATGCTCAATAAAAAACTTTTGTTTGAAAAAAAAATAGATAGGAAATTTCCCCTATTGGGTCACAGAGAGATATAAAAACCTAACTCTAACCTAAATCTAACCCTTCAAGTCCACTCACATCATTTGCCAAGTTAGTGGTAATGATTGACATGAGATTTGAAAGGCACTCAATGCATCTCCACAATGCATGCACCGCATCACACATCACTCTGTCCCGTGCATTGTACTGTGCAAAAACGCACCTTGCGCGACTTCAGTTCAGTTTAAATTGTTTGCCTAATGCAATGCCCCAAAACACTTGCGTTGCAGCACAGTGTGGCGTAAGCAGGCCCTTCCCCACATTATCCAAATTAAATAAATAATCATCTAAAGTTGGCTTCAAAGAACAAGGCAGGGTGCCTCTATTAACCTCTCCTACTGAAAACCATTTCCTAGCTGTAAGGCTTCTTTAATATGTTGGAATTTTAGGCTCCATTCACATCTGAGCGTAGCACAGCGACAGCTGCTGCATCGCATATTTTTTTGTTTTTTTTGTGGTGCGTTTTTGGAGTGGCACCATTCACCACTATAAAATCTTGGCACAGAACTAAGAGCATTTGGCGTTGCGATTTATTTTTGCCGCAATTTTAGCATGTTTTGTCACTCGACAGTCATGCCAAAATGAAGAAATAATGGCATTGCAAATGTGTCCCATGTTTTGCCGCAATTCTGGAATTGTGGGCAGAATCGCGTGATTCAGCCCGCAATTCCAGTATGCTCAGGTGTGAACAGGGCCTTAATGCTATTTGCAACAATGTCACAATATTTCTAAAGCTGGCCACACACCTCGCAATGTAACTGTATGTGACAGTAAAGCTTGTAGTGTAGGCGAATGACACTTCCTCCATTTTCACATGGAAGACCTACCCCGGAGTGGGTTCGTTTGGGCTACACTGGGCACCTTGAACAGAGTTACTTGCCTTGCACATGGGGTACCTTTATTTGTGCCGCACACCGTGTACACTTGAGCAATAAAGTGCCCTCCAGTTAACTCTCTTGCCCCAATGTCAATGTACACTGTACTGTCTTTGTTGCATTTAGGAGAAACACGTTGAACATTTGCCCTCGCCACCCATCCAGCATATCTCCGCTACCTCTCTACCAGTAATGAAATCAGGTCCCACCAAGCACCTAGCGTGGACTCCATATGTGCTCTGCATTAACTTTTTCTCTCCTGTACTTTTGCACAGGCCAACAATCTCTGTGGCACTCATCTGCTCCTTTTATTATGGGAGACGGACTGCTCACTGAGAGAGTGCCCACAACAACTCTCTCTGCAGGAGGCTGTCCCACCTGTCACAGGTACACGCTTCATGACAGGCTGCTTGGTAGACCTCTGTTACCCTTGGTAACCACTTTCTTTACTCCGCACCAAGTTACTCCTGCAGGTCCTCATACCCCAATGTGCTTTACTGACCCAAGCTGTAGACTATGTGGGCATGGCTATTTGCATTACACCTCTTTAATAACTTCAGAGGCAAAGGCAAGGTTTCAAGAGCTTTACTGAAAAATTTGATCATTCCAGATAACAACAGTAACAGTCTTTCTCCTATCTTCCCTAATCCCCAACTCAGGCGCGTGGCTGCCCCATCATACCTGCACAGGATGAGAGTCCATTCACGGCGCAGTCCATAGTGGCAGATCTCCAGAACTTCTGACTTCAGGGAGGACTGCAGGTCCCAGCAATTCCTCTACATAGTGAATGTGAAGTAGGCAGGCTTGCTGTCCGAGGTGGAACTGCTTCCCCTTCTCTCTTTGATGCATTAAGGTGAAAAACCTTCTGCAATACACCAACCCCCCAGAGTCCCCCTTTTACTTACCTGAACCCTATTGTTCCAGTGAAGGGGACGAGCCCAGCAGCTCCAGCAGCTTGCCTCGGGTCCTCATTGGATAGATTGATGGCTCCCGCTGCTGTCAATCAAATCCAGTGACGTGTGGCCAAGTCCTGCTGTCTGTGTCAATGGACGCAACAGCAGGACTCGGGAGTGTGCCCGCACGAATGCCCCCATGGAAAGTGCTTCTCTGAGGGGGCACTCGAGAAGAGGAGGAGCCAGGAGCGCCGCTAAGGGACCCCAGAAGAAGAGGATCGGGGCCACTCTGTGCAAAACCCTTGTACAGAGGAGGTAAGCATAACATGTTTGTTATTTTAAAAAAACTGACATTTACAACCCCTTTAACTGTTTCCCTCCTGGCTGGGGCAGAAGCTATCTCACTAACCAGCATTTCAACCTGCTTACCAGCTGGAATCGGCTGAAAATTGAGCCATGGGTAGCCCTGTTGACATCATTTGGCTCAGCAAACTTCAAACTTCAAGGGAAAAAAGTCAGTAGAATAGTAAATGCAGCCAATAAGCTTCAGTGACTGTTCAGGTATTCGGACAACTGTAGGTGCTAGTTATCAGAATACAATAGCTGGCAGTGGAAGATTCGTCCATGCATCCTAAACAACATGGATTGGGGAGTCTTTATGTGTATGGCATGTGTAAAGAGTAACTCCACTTATGTGAAAATAAATATAGCACAATAAAAAAATGGCACATATACACTGCATATATCAAACAATTGCTACACAAGTCATTTGTAATTTAATGTTTATAGTGCTCTCCTAGTTAGGCTGCTAGGTACACTTCGTTTTCTTGGCCTTACAGGATTCCTGAGCTGAGAATTTTATTGCTTCCCCTGCCCCTGAAAGAAACTTCCAGAGCATAGGGAAAGAGATTTAAATGATCAATTGAATATTTATCTTGAATTCTGATTGATTGCTATGGGCTGATACACTTTGCAATATCACTGCCCTTTGCATTGCTGTGCCAAGTCTGTTTTTCTAACATATTTTTGGTATGCAAAACTTCTCTTTATCTTGATTTTTCAGACATATTAGTTATCTTAGGAGCTGTACCTTCACTGCTATCTCCCCAGCACAAAAAAGTGATGTGTCGCAACACTACCCCGAATAGTGGCAGCAAAGTAATTTGCGCACATTGCTCTGATTCATCCCCCCACCCAGAAACCTCTGCTTGTCTCTTGGAGGTCGATATCTCCCTGTCCTGGCATCCTGTGTCACTCACAGCTCATGCTGGCATCTCTGACGTTAAGGGTGGTTATGAAATATCAGATAACCCATGCGGGCTGCAGAAAGTGTCCAAGTTTTAATTAGACTCTATTGCGGTTTTAGGTTCTGCTAGAGAAGATGTGCCATCTTCCTAGAAAAGTATCTGCTACAGATCACGATAGGCTCCTCGCTTAATCTTAATGTTTTGGATGTTTTAGATCAATTGGAAAAAAAAAAAAGTTTTTGACATTTTTGGATGTTTTAGATCAACTGGAAAAAAAAATGCTGGCCCTTTAAAAACGTGAAAAAATGCGAAAAACCATGAAAAAAAAAGCGCAAAAACCCCGGTAATATACCGCTGGCAAAAGCTGAAAAAATCACTGATAAGCTACTGATGTTTTTTGGACTTTTTTTAAAGTCCTGTGTGCATGAAGCCTAGAGGGGCACTCAAAGTTAAAATGTAAAATCAATTTTTTTTTAAGTATTGGGTAGCACAAGGAAGAGTCAAAAATTCTGTTTGGTGATTATTTCTCCCTGTGACCACATTGGGAATATTTTTCCTCACTTCCTGTCCTTGTGATGCACATATAAGAAATGGGGGGAGCATGTATCACTGGGACAGAAAAGCACAACCAGCAATAAAGACGCTGTCAATTCTAACCCACTCTAATCGAATCTGTTTGTCTGTGTCCCAGTTGAAAAGATTTTCCATCACTTCCTATCTTTGCAATAGGGACACAGATGACAATAAAACCAGCGTGACAGGAGCTCTAACCCTTTTCTGGAGGTCAGTAAGTGAATGAATCAAACTGGAGGTCTTTTCCCAATCTCGAGGACAGTGCGACCAAAATAACAGTAGACACAGGGATAACGTTTCTATCCTTCACTACCTTTTAGAAAAGTTGACCCTGTGTCTGTTTGTCTAAGCTAATCTCACCCAATCTTAACTGTCGCAGAAATAACGACCAACACGAAAAGACAGGGTCACTATGTACGAGGGGGGTAAAGAATATACACGTAGTGTTCCTGTCCTTCACTCCTTTTTATAAGGGTTACACCAGTGTCCCTCTTTATTAGTGGTTTGTCTTAAAAACTGAGAAGGAACACGATGGGTTATGAATTTTTTTTTAACTAAAATGTAAAATTGAAACTCACGGGGAGATCCGAAGTACGTGTGTCCTGAAATTTTTTTCAGGTTTTT
>BLSH010022043.1:1560576-1606294 GCA_018402905.1 Glandirana rugosa
GGATGTACAGTGTTAAACCTAGGAGGTTATAGGCAAACCTTAGATCTGCGATAATGGCTTTGAGAGCTCTGGGTCTTTCAGCAGAGTCTCTAGATCATCCCGTTCCAAACGGATATTGGAGGATCCAAATTGTGACATGTAGGCATGGCGGAGTTGCAGAAACCGAAAGAAGAAGGAATTTGGGAGTTGAAACTTATCTTTTAGCCTGTCAAACGTGATAAGCCCCGTCCCATCATGGATATCCTGTAGGTATTTGATCCCCCGTCCCGCCCAAAGGCCTGGATCTGGCAAGGATCGGAACTCCTGCAGACGGGGATTAAACCAGAGCGGCGTGTCCGGAGACCACTTCGCCCTCCCAAGGCTAGGTCTGAACACCACTATATGCCAAGCCCTAACTACCGCCCGCATGGCCTGAGTCAAAGGTAAAGGGAGGACTCCCTTTCCCCTGTATAAAAGGTTGCGGAGGGCTTCGAAGGAGCCCAACCACGCTGCCTCAAGGACCACTGAGGAGCTAGTATCATCCGCGATCAACCACCCATTGGCGTGTGTGAGAAGAGCAGCTAGATAATAGGAGTAGAAATCTGGGAAGGCCAAGCCTCCCTGCGTCCATGGGCGACAAAGGTTTTTTTTTACTGAGCCTTGCTGTGCCTGATTGCCAGAGGAAGTCAGTGATAGAGGAGTCTAACTGTTTAAAGAACTTCTTGGGGATCCACACCGGGGCGTGCCTGAGCTGATACAGCACTACTGGCAGCAGTTTCATTTTAACTAAGTTAATTTTACCCACTATCGACAGGGGGAGATTAGCCCACGCCTTCAATCTTTGCCTGCACCACTGTATTGTTGGTATTAGATTCAGCCGGACAAAGTCCTGCACATCTGCGGATACCACTATTCCCAAGTATTTAATAGTGGTTGCCCACTGGACAGGCACACTCGGATCCACTAGGGCCCGTGCCCCAGAATCAATAGGTAGTATAACTGACTTCCCCCAGTTAGTGCGGAGCCCAGAAAGCACCGCAAACCTGTCCAATATTCGTAATGCCGCCGATAACGAGGGACCCGGATCTGTCAAAAAAAGGATTAGGTCATCCGCGTAGAGTGCCAACTTTTCGGTCACCGCACCCACACGGATACCCCTCACATCCCCAGAGCTCCTCAGGGCCTCCACCAACGGCTCCATGGCCAGGGCGAAAAGCGCCAGAGACAAGGGACACCCCTGTCTTGTACCTCTTTTGATATTAAAGTGGGCCGAGAGCCTACCTCCCAACTTAATGCGGGCCTGTGGGGCCCGATATAACAGGTCAATCCATTTCCTGAAGTTAGGGCCAAACCCAAAGCTTTCAAGAACTTTCTGCATATAGGACCACCTAACGGTGTCAAATGCTTTTTCGATATCCAACGCCACCAGAATCCTGGAGGCGTTGTCCTCTGCTGGGAGCTGGAGATTTGCAAAGACCCGCCTGAGGTTTACATCAGTAGACTTACCGGGCATAAATCCGGTTTGGTCGATATTGACTAAGGACGGGAGCAACTTCATTAGCCTAATTGCCAGTACCTTTGTCAATATTTTAAGATCGCAGTTCAGTAAGGATATGGGTCTATAAGATGAGCAATAGGTCGGATCCTTATCCTGCTTGGGCAATAAAGTAATGTGAGCATGATACATAGAATCTGGGAGCGCCCCTGTCTCAAAACTATGGGAGAAGACTTTGGCTAATTTGGGAGCTAGTAGCGCATTATGCGTCTTATACCATTCTCCAGGAAGCCCGTTGGGGCCCCGGGGAATGGTTGTTTGGGAGAGCCGATATGGCATCTTCTATTTCTTGGTGGGATATGGGTCTTTCCAATGCCTATCTATCCGCCTCTGTAAGGGTGGGTAGATGCAATTCCCCTAATACCTTGAAGAGAGAATCCCCTGCATCCGGCAGTGGGTCAGCATATAAACATTCATAATAATCATGGAATGCAGATAAAATATCATCAACATCAGTGCACATGTCCCCTGAAGGGGATCTAATTCTGGGTATATTAGTTTGTTGTAGCTGGTCTGCCACCAGATTGGCAAGTAGCCTGCCGTTTCTGTCACCAGATTCGAACAGTCTAGCCGCCAGCTTCTTGGAGTCAGAATGAACCTGCGACACATAATGGAGTTTTAGAGCCCTTCTTGCCTGCACCAGGGCTGAATAGCTATCCGGCGTCGGCGTCTCTGTGAATTGCTGCTGAGCCTCCGATTCCTGCCGCTCCAACCGGGAGGCCTGTTCCGCATAGTCAGACCTCACTGCCTTAATGGAGGAGACATATTCAACCCTGGCATGGGCCTTCCCAGCTTCCCAGACCATCCCGGGTACAGCGGAGTGCTCATTAAGCTGCCAGAATTCGGCAATTTTGGGGGCTATTGCCTCCTGGACTCGTGAGTCATTTATCCAGCGTGCCGCCAGCCTCCAACACCCCGACCCACGACCCGGGCCCAGAACAAGGCCGAGCTCTAAGGGTGAGTGGTCGGAAATGCCAGTCGGAAGGTAAGTGACCGCCCGCACGCGGGACAGCACAGGAGCAGTGCCAAACATCAGGTCAATCCTAGAGCCCGATTTGTGCATAGAGGATACATGTGAATAAGCCCTCTCCTCTGGATGTCTCCACCTCCAGATCTCAGTCAACCCAAAAGTGTCCGCCCATGCCCCCAGGTCCGCCGAGGCAGCCCTGGAGGAGTTAGACGTATCCCTACCAGCGTCTAGAATAGCATTAAAGTCCCCACACACAATGATATTGTGAAGCTGGAGAGGGGCTATGGTGGTCATCACCGTGTATAGTATGGTGGAAACAAACGGAGGGGGAACATACACATTTATTAATGCCCAGCGTTGGGAATACATTTCAACAATCAATATAATATATCTCCCTCCCGGGTCAGTAATAACCCGCTCCACTAAGAATGGTAAAGATTTGTTAAGTAATACCGTGACCCCTCTCGAGTAGGAGGAATAAGTAGCATGGAATCCTTGTTTGACCCACGCTTTCTTGAGGGCAAGTATTTTACTCCCCAAAAGATGTGTTTCCTGAAGAAACAGTACATGCGGTTTATGCGTCTGCAGGTATTTAAATAACAGTGCTCGTTTGATTTTGTCATTCAACCCTCTGATGTTCCAAGAGATAAACTTCACTTCCGTCCCCTGAAAATAAATTTGTTGTGACATTTTAGCTTCAAGGTTATCCGTAGCCAACCCCTTCCGGGTACTCTAGGAGACATCCAGACCATAAACTCGGGGGCCTGTGGGTAGCACCACCAATAATGAGAAGGCCCAGCCATTTGTGCCCTCTGGAAAATGCAGACCAGTTCCGAGCGGAAGAACAAAAAAGCAGCCATAAAACGGAAAAAATTAAAAAATTTAAAAAAAGAAAGAGAACAGTAACATGGTGTGTATAACTCCCTACAGCATTACCCCAACATTCGCCATAGCGGTTTCTTCCCCAAAACAACAGTGGCTATTCGCCAGCTTGAGGCACCGTCCACGGGAACCTTAATCAGGTTCCAGCCTACAACAGCAGGCAAGGTTGAGGGTTGCTCAAATGTGTAGTCTCCAGAGGCCTGTAACTGCAATAATAAAACAAGCAAAAAACAACCAAAAAACGAAATGAGTTGAGATCTTGGGCAACTCTAGCGGAGTCTGGTCATACAGGTCTGGGGCCCCAGGAACCCCAACTGAGTCCAGTGCCCTCCAGGAGAAATGAACCAGCGCCTGACAGGGACGAAGTGGATAGGATAAGCCTTCCCAAGCATGGCGGTTGTGGAAATAGGTAGGGTAAAGTGAAAGGCCAATCCCTGAACAAGTGGATAAGTACCTTGTCATTCAGGATATGTTGAATCCCTCACAGAGAGCATCAAAATTCGGACACGTATCATTGCAGGGTAAGTAGCCAAGCATCCGCGTCATCCGGTGATTCAAAAAATTTTACCGACCCTCCGTGTTGCACTCTCAGCCGGCAGGGATATAGCATGGAGTACTTGATTTCCCATTCACGAAGCCTCCTTCTAATGTCAGTAAAGGTCTTGCGTCTTTTTTGCAGGTCCGCTGTGAAGTCAGGATACAGGTGGACTGTAGTATGTTCGTACGGCAGGGTAGGGTGTTTCCGGGCTTCACGCAGGATCAGATCTCGGTCTCTGTAATTCAGGAACCGTACAAGAAAGGGGCGCGGGGGGGGGGGGCTCCCACCACTCTACGACCCGTGGGTACCCGATGGGCCCTCTCCACCACATAAGTGGGAGAAACCGCTTGTAACTCCAGCAAGGATTTAAAGAAGACCTCCGCAAACTCGGCTGGATGGTCTCCCTCTGCTCCCTCTGGTAACCCCAGGACCCACACATTGTTCCTGCGCATCCGATTCTCTGCGTCATCGGCAATGCGATGTTAAATCTTCTGTCGCAGAAATCCTGTCCTCCGTTTCAGTCAACCTGCCCCGTATCTTGTCTAGGTCCGCTCGTATGAGCGTGCATTCGGTTGCCAAATAATCAATGCGGTTCATCACAGATGCCCTGCTTTGCGCGATGGCAGCTAGGATGGCCGTGGTGTCACTTGCCTGAGGCAGAGGAGGCGAGGGGCTGGGTGCAACCCGGGTCGTCCGCCATACCCGCTCTGGCTATCAGCTCATGCACCTGGTCCAAGATGGCGTCCGTACACGAGGCCGGAGGCACAGGCACCGCACGGGCTGCAGGGACCGCCGAGACTCAGCGATTGGAAGGCATAGCCACATGCCTGGGAATCAGGAGGTGTAGTGAGGGCTTTCCGACTCTGGCACCGGGCTCTATTAACTAGGATAATGGCCAGGATAGATACAGGGCCCCGGAGCTCTGCAGTCACACGTCCTCCTCGGTCTACATCCGGTCAAACCCCAATTATGTGCCACTTTGTGTTGGTCTATCACGTACAATCCCAATAAAATAAATTTATGTTTTTGGTTGTAACATGACAAAATCTGGAAAATTTCAAGGGGTATGAATACTTTTTGAAGACACTGTAGCATTAATACCTGGATCTGTCTAAATATAAGACTCCTGTTATGCCTTGCACTGTAGGATTGGGAGAGGGTAGTGCAGTAGTAGGGATCTAACAGGGGCCTATTGTTTTGCAAAGTGCTGCCAGTCTAAAGCCTCGTACACACGGGGCGACGATCGTATACAACAGGTCGTACTAACGACCGTTGTATGCGATATCGATCATTCGTATGCACGATTAGAACAGTCGAACATACGACGGTCGTACAAGGGAGTTGTATGAGCTGACTAGAAAACTTGGTCATACCAACAAGCGCTCATACGACCGTTGTATCGTGTGTACAGAGCAGTTGGTACAACAAGTTGTATTGTGCAAAACACGCATGCTCCAAAGTCAGGAACGGCCGGATGCTAATTACATGCACCTGAAAGTTCTTCTGTGGTCGTACGATCATGTAGTGCAGTCAGTATGCAAGTTACATTATGCAACATACGATTTGCGACGATCGTACGTACGATCGTCGTCCCGTGTGTGCGAGGCTTAACAGTGCGCACGTTTATTGGAGGATACAGCAGAGTGATGACCTTGTCAGTGTGCAGCTCCTCCTTCATTGTGCAGTGACAGGTTGGGAACAGATTGGCGACTAAGCTGTATTAGTTAAAGTTGAGCTTATATGCAAGCAGTGTAAGTACCTGAATTTTACCTGGCATCATCCTCTTGTAGTCCCTGTACAGCAGGGCTGAATTGAGAGGGGGAATAGCCAAACAAGCAGCCAATTAGTTCATGTACTGACAAGAAGCATTCTGATAGGAGAAAAGAACAGAGTAACAGAGAAATGAGCAGAGAAAAGGACCGCAGGAGACAACTCTGGCTTGAAGGTGAATATTGCAGCAAAAGCTGTTTTTGTTATTTTATGTTTTAATGGGCTTATTATTGGTATTGTGCTATTTTGACTGGAGTTCTGCTTTAATTGCAGTAGAGAAAAGTAAGGTCAACAAGCTGGCTGGGTTGTGCAGTCTGGCAGGACTGTGTACATCTCTGAACCGACTGGCCAATAGCAAAATCCTTTAGTAAATAAAACAGCTACCATTTATATATTTCAACTAAGAGTTTAGCTGTATATCTGGAGTTCAGCTTGAAGTGACAGTGTTGTATTTTTGTTTAAAAATTATAGCCAGTCAGGTCAGTTTGTAGGCAGGTGCAGTCCGTTGTCTCGACTAAAGGTGGCGCTCAACTGCAGTGGCAGTGCAGAGGGAGAGGAAGTCATGGGGAACATGGTTCCTCTATGGTTTCCTGAGCCACTGGGGCAGTGATCCGATTGGATGCTGGTTGCCCATGTGACTCTGACAGCCATCTTGGGTGTGGCAGAGTCTATTTTTAGTGCCCTAGTCATTGGGTTTGGCGTGCATTCTCATGTGGGTAGTGTAGAGACAGGTCACCCATCTGTCAGGGACAGGGGCAGTGAAAGGTTTCAGACAAGTAGGGAGAGTTTAGGGCTCCACAATCTCATTGGGCATCTTCCCATTTGAGCACAGACTGTCCAGGCTACATTGTGCCCCTCCAGACAGATGCAGTCTGTTTAGCTTATACCTGCTGTGCTACACACTGTTGGCATCCATGAGTATTCCTGGTTGGGCCTTCTCCCACCGGGTTTGTTTTGAACTCTTCTGCCTTTTCTTCAATACAAGTTCTACTAATTGCACCTGGACTGTGTTTGTGTGTAGCCAGGAGTCCAGAAACACTCCTTTGGCATATGGACGATTGTGTCCTTGGAATACTATAGAGGATTCTCTTTAGTGTTAACCTGATGAACAGGACCTGATCCTGAAGAGTGATGCTTTATGGGATTTGTAGTGTGACAAGATGGAAACAACTATAGACTCTGATGAGGAAGGACTCCATTTCTCAGCGGGCTATGCTGCAGTGAGGGTTCCTGGGAGAAACAGTGCCTTGTGGGAGAACTTATTTAAGAGAGAGGAGGAGCTTACTCCGGTCTCTTTGGACAGCGTGATCGATCAGCAGTGGACTGTGTGTGTGCCTTCAGAGAGGGATTGCGGCCTGCGGCCTATATGCAGTGATTCCAGCAGGTTGAAAATTCTGTGAGTGACCCAGCGGGCAGCGGAGCTATAGCATCTTGGAGGGCGATCGACGGAACCAGCCTAGTCTCATCGAAGTTCGTTCCAGCGCCATAGCCGTTACAGTAACAGCCAGTTGATCGATCAAGGAGAGCTGTAAGGAGTACAGTGGATGCCGTTTTTCCCAGGAACAAAGAGCAAGGGGTACCAGCAGTTCCAGCATCATCATCATCATCTGAACAGCCAGATCTGAAATCACCCCTTTGGTTTGGTGAGCGGGCCTAGGCCCACCTATAAGAGTACTTACATTGTCTTGCAAGTTCATCATAACTGCATCCTGGAGTATAGTTACTAGATATAGTGGATTGCTGCTAGTCACCAGTTTACTTTCAAAGAGCCAGGGATTGCTGAGAAGGTTGTTTGATTCATTGAAGTTATTTAAAACCTCTTTTTGTGCCTCATCCCAAGACTTAGCGGAACACCGTGTTTTTAGGTACCTAACTTCCAATCACAAATAGCCAGCAGAAGATCTGCTGAACTTTTCAATACAGAATTGCTACAACCACAAGAACTCTAAACCTCTCCCCCACTTCATTATACTGAGGGCTGGTGTTATTGCATCCCCTGAGAACTCTCAGAATTAGAGCAGGAGTATTTAGTTAAAGTATGGCTATTTCTAATATAGTAGTATTCTATTGAATGGTATTGTTTATTTGCATTTCATTGAATGGTATTGTTTATTTCCATTTCATTGAGTGGTACCATTTTATTTGCATTATTTTTGAGCGCAATCAATTCACTTTGGGTTCACATAGCTTTATAGGAAACATCCCCATCTCTGTCCAATTTACTCTAGCTTCTACCTGGTTATATCACTCACGAGTGACCCAGTGGGTAGTTGATTAAACTCAATCGGAGGAATTCTATTGTGGTATCTATTACAATTAATGGTGAGTAGCAGGGAGTAGTGAATACTGTTTAGTAACTGCCTCTCCTATTCACTAAACGGTTCAAGGTCATGTTTGTGTGAACTTTGTGATTTACTAATTCAATAGACTCTGTTAATTGTTGTTCCTTGCATTGTGACCTTTTACTATTCAGAAGTCACCTTTTCCATTTAAAGCAAGAGTTAAGTAAATACTTCAAACTTGAACTTTGGTGTGGTCTCCATTACTACAAGGGTATTAAAGTGGTTGTCAACTTGTGATAACCACTTTAACCTACAGGTAAGCCTATAATAAGGCTTACCTGTAGGTGCCCTGCATATCTCCTAAACCTGTACGGTTCAGGAGATATGCAGTGTATTTGCTGTGCCGATGCATGCGCATACGTGCCTTGCCGTTCCTCCACTGTGACCGCGCCGTGACTGGTGGCTCCCGCATGCATGTGCGGGAGTGAAGTCACAGCACCAGAGATCACGGCCCCGGAAGGAAGAGGGACTAATGATGGACGCCGCCAGCACAGGGGACATCGCTGGCTTCGTTTGCAGGTAAGTGGCACAAACGATGCATAGTAGCCCATTATGCTTCTACATTACAGGGGCATGTAGAGGAAAGTAAACCCCATCTGGATTTACTTCCTCTTTAAACCTAATGGAATCTTGCAATATGAGTGAACCCAGAGTGTCAGGTTTGGTGGAGGACTCACGGCCCCGGAAGGAAGAGGGACTAATGATGGACGCGGCCAGCACAGGGGACATCGCTGGCTTCGTTTGCAGGTAAGTGGCACAAACGATGCATAGTAGCCCATTATGCTTCTACATTACAGGGGCATGTAGAGGAAAGTAAACCCCATCTGGGTTTACTTCCTCTTTAAACCTAATGGAATCTTGCAATATGAGTGAACCCAGAGTGTCAGGATTGGTGGAGGACTCTCAGAATGGGGAAGGCCAAGGGGGAAATTAAATCTTAAGCAACCCCAAGGGGGCAGCGCTACATGTGTTATTACCACCGCACCAAGTTACACTCACCCACAAGTTTATAACCAGTAAAAGGAAAGGTGTACATAAGCATGGCAATTCACAGAACAATGCACTGGAGGCTATTAACTAAAACTGGAGCGTGCGAAATCTGGTGCAGCTCTGCACAGAAACCAATCAGCTTACAGGTTTTATTGCCAAAGCTTAATTGAACAATCTGAAGTTAGAAGCATTGTTCTGATTGGCTACCATGCACAGCTGCACCAGATTCTGAGTGCCCCAGTTTTAGTAAACCCCCCACTAGTTTTAGGAAAGTCCATGGCACACTAGGACTGTTAGGTCTCGTACACACGGGTCGACGATCATACGACCGAACGGCTTAAATCGTATGTTGGCTGTTGCATCTAGCATACTGACATGCACTACACATTCTATGACCAAGCTGAATGTAGTGACATGTTGTGAACGTATAAAGAGAACGTTCAGGTGCATGTAATTAGCATCCGGCCGTTCCTGACTTCTGAGCATGCGTGTTTAGCACAATACAACTTGTTGTACCAACTTCTCTGTACACACGATACACCGGTCGTATGACCGCTTGTTGGTACTACCCAAGTTTTCTAGTTTGCTCATAAAACTCCCGTTGCACGACCGTCGTACGCCGGCTGTTCTAATCGCGCGTACTAACGACCGATTTCACATGCAACGGTCGTTCGTACGACCTGTTGTATAAGATCGTCGACTTGTGTGTATGAGGCATTAGGCCAAAACACAAGCTGTAGAATCCAATACAACACTGGTGCACGCTTTAGGTCAGGATGAAGAGCCTTGGTCTGTCTGCAGTTGACCTTTTAGCCACAGACATTATGATTTGGTGGTGCCAATCTTTAGAATTGTACATATCAGCTTCAATCCTTTACGTTTTAATAACTGAACCAAGAATACACACAGTCATCAAAGCACTTCTGAACTTTTGTGAATAGTAGGGTCTGGGAATCTGCAGGCCCAAACAAGCAAAGCAATATTTTAGAGGTCCATAGGGAATCCTCCAAGCTACTAAAAAAAAGTCTTTAGGCTACTAAAAATAAACATTTTTGCAAAGCATCCTTCTAAATTCTTCTAGAAGGCCACTCACTTGCTCTGTAGTTTTGGTGGGTATTGAATGTGTTTTCAGCTGGGCAATGCCCTCGGACCCCCAAGGTTAACAGTAGCCATCACTCGGCAAGGGTTCCTTGGCAAAAACTTGACAAATGACTTTCAGCTGTACAAAGAGCTGGATACAGTGTGAAATTAAGAGGCAAGGGGCCAAAGGGCAGGCATTTAAAACCTGATACAAATTAAAGAAAAACAATGGAAAAACATATCCTTTTCGATGGAATCAACATAGTCCTCCTGACTGATGATGGATCTCTCTGCACTGGGACCTCTATGGAACATTTGTTTGGAAAAGTAGAACCCCCATAAAGATTTAATTTCCAAAGTCCTTTTCAGGGGCCATATAAGGCTTGTGGAAATTTCCGAGACATCAATACTGCTTTCTTTAGTTTTTTATATTCCTAGGGAATCAAACGTTGACGGTAGGGAGGATTAGGATTATGTATCTCAAATTATTAAAACAAATGACTGACCATAATATCATAGGTATAATAAAGTCATTTTTCTTGAGGCTTTAGAAAATTTGTCCGACAAGTTCACTACAGAAAGAATTTTTCTCATGAAAATGAACAAGTTGGAATTGTGTTACACAAAGAAAGAATGGAAATCTGGAAGTAAATCTTGCCATACTCCCACAGATTTTTCTATTTCAGCCTGGGAGCTGAACAAAAGGAGTCTAACAGATTTTTCCATCCACACTAAATAGCAATTATTATTATTTTTATTTTTTAATACAAGATTTATATAGTTCCAGCAGTTTTCACAGCACTTTACAATATAATGGAGACAGTACAGTTGCAATACAATTCAATACAAAAGGGATATGAGGGCCCTGATCATGAGAGCTTACAATCTAATAGATGGAGGTCTCTCTCGTTGCAGCCATTGAATTCTGACCCCCCGAAGGGGGATTTTACATTTAAATAGAGCACCGCAAGAAGTGAGTATGGGGAAATCTTCAACATTTGTGCCAAGCATAGGCGTCCCCATTGGAAGATTTCCCCCTTGATTCCCATTCAAAAAACTCAAAATTCTGGATTTGTTCTCATTTTTAGTGTCAATGGCCACTAGGACAGGTAGAGAGGATGAATCTTCCCAGTTTGGAAAATAAACGTCTGACAGAGGTTCAAACCCGTTGAATTCTATCTAAAACAAAACAAAATGGCTTTAGATACACTTAAATGTATTGTTTTAAAAAAAAGTGACAATACAATTCACATTAGCCTATTTATGACATTACAGATCAGATCAAATGAGGATATTTTTTCATACTAGTAAGGGTTCATTCACACCAGCCCAGTTGAGCAGCGTTGCCTAAAGCCTCGTACACGCGGTGCGACGGTCGTACGACCGAACGGCCGAAATCGTATGTTGGCTGATGTATCTCGCGTGCTGACATGCACTAAGTGATCGTACGACCAAACCGAACGTAGTGACGTGTTACGAACGTATAAAGAGGAGGTTCAGGTGAATGTGATCTGTGAATTAGGAATGTAGGTTTACACGAATGGACACTTCCAGGCGTTCCTGACTTCTGAGCATGCGTGTTTTGCACAGTACAACTTGTTGGGCCAACTTCTCTGTACACACGATACAACGGTCGTACGACCGCTTGTTGTACAACCAAAGTTTTCTAGTTTGCTCATCCAACTCCTGCTGTACGACCGTCTAATCGCGTGTCTAATGGTCGGATGATCGTACGACAAGCGGTCGTACGACCGTTTTCATACGACCGTCGCACCGTGTGAGAACAATGGAGCGCCCGTTCGGGTCCGCCTGAAAAACTGACAAGCGTACCTAAACGCTCCGCTCGTGTGAAAGAGCCCTTACTCGGAGGGAGATCTACTAAAACTGGAGCGCTCTGAATCTGGTTCAGCTGTGCATGGTAAAGAATTAGATATAATAGCATTGCAAATTGAAATACAGGGTGGGCCATTTATATGGATACACCTTAATAAAATGGGAATGGTTGGTGATATTAACTTCCTGTTTGTGGCACATTAGTATATGTGAGGGGGGAAACTTTTCAAGATGGGTGGTGACCATGGCGGCCATTTTGAAGTCGGCCATTTTGAATCCAACTTTTGTTTTTTCAATAGGAAGAGGGTCATGTGACACATCAAACTTATTGGGAATTTCACAAGAAAAACAATGGTTTTAACGTAACTTTATTGTTTCATGAGTTATTTACAAGTTTCTGACCACTTGTAAAATGTGTTCAATGTGCTGCCCATTGTGTTGGATTGTCAATGCAACCCTCTTCTCCCACTCTTCACACACTGATAGCAACACCGCAGGAGAAATGCTAGCACAGGCTTCCAGTATCCGTAGTTTCAGGTGCTGCACATCTCGTATCTTCACAGCATAGACAATTGCCTTCAGATGACCCCAAAGATAAAAGTCTAAGGGGGTCAGATGCACCACCACATTATGGGTGTCAGGTCCGAGCATTCCTGGATGAACAGTTCCCTGGAAAGTGGATTGGTCGTCGTGGGCCAGTTGAATGGCCCCCAAGGTCTCCCGATCTGACCCCCTTAGACTTTTATCTTTTGTCCTGAGCATGCATGTTTTGCACAATACAACTTGTTGGACCAACTTCTCTGTACACACGATACAATGGTCGTACGCCCGCTTGTCGTACTACCAAAGTTTTCTAGTTTGCTCATACAACTTCTGTTGTACGACCGGCGTACGTAGGCTGTTCTAATGGTCGATTTAGCATACAACGGTCGTTCGTATGACCTGTTGTATACGATCGTCGACCCGGGTGTACGAGGCATTAGGCCTCATGCACACAGGACGTTTTTTGACTGTTTTTAGCTGCATACGTTTTTTCTACAGTAAATAAACCCTCCATCATGTTATCCTATCTGTTCATGCACACATAGGCTGTTATCAGCTGTTTTTGGCAGGGACGTTTTTGAGCTGTAATAAAACCCAAGACCAATAGGTCCTGAGAGAAGTTTTTCAGCTGTAAAAATGCTCAAAAGCGCGGCTAAATGCCGGTCCCCAACGTTTTTGGACGTTTTAGATCAATTGAGGGAAAAAAACAAAAAAAACGCTGGCCCTTTAAAAATGCGGAAAAACTTGCAAAAACACCGGTAATATAACGCTAATAAAAGCTGAAAAAAATCACCGATAAGCTACTGACATTTTTAGGCTGTTTTTTAATGTCCTGTGTGCATGAAGCCTTAGGCCTCATGTAAACGGGACGTTAAAAAAATGTTCTAAGAATGTCAGTAGTGAGTTTTTCAGCTTTTTTCAGCATTATTGCACTAGCATTTCTGCTAAGGGAGAGCAGCTTCACAGCCAGCTATCTACTGCACATGTGCAAAGCGTACTGCACTTTGTAATAGGCATGGCAGCAGAGGAAGGTGGGGGGGGCAAGCATCCAGCTGATCAGTCAGAAGTGGGTGCGGGTACCCGTCAAAACAAGGTACCTGCTCCCCCCGAAAGGTGCCAAATGTGGCAGCAGAGGGAGGGAGGAGGCAAACAAGCGGAGCTTCCCCTTTTTGGGTGGAGCTCAGCTTTAAGTCATTTCTTTTTGTCATATTCGTTATGTTGGAATGACCAAAATTTGGATTTTCAGAATTTGTTTTGTATATTCTGAACATAATATAATTTGTTATTTTGAGAGAGTCTTTGCAAGTCCTTTGGCTTGGCCCCTTAGTTCCAGTTAAGGGAACTCTTAGGGCATCAGCATACCAAGACATTTTAGACAATTTCATGCTCCCAACTTTGTGGGAACAGTTTGGTAATGGCCCCTTCCTGTTCCAACATGACAAAGCAAGGTCCATAAAAACATGGATGAGTGAGTTTGGGGTGGAGGAACTTGACTGGCCTGCACAGAGTCCTGACCTCAATCCAACAGAACACCTTGGGATGAATTAGAGCGGAGACTGCGAGCCAGGTCTTCTCATCCAACATCAGTGCCTGACTTTATAAATGCACTTCTGGAAGAATGGTCAAACATTTCCATAGACACTCCTAAACCTTGTGGACAGCCTTCCCAGAAGAGTTTAAGCTGTTATAGCTGCAAAGGGTGGGCCAACTCAATATTGAACATTTTCGGACGACTGTTCATCCGTTTTTTTTTTGTTGCATGCTATTCTCATGTCGAAAGTTACTCACCATATGAAAATTGTCGTAGACAGAATACTACTTCAGAAGTGATGTAATGTGTTGAATAATTTTGCAATCTTTTGTTTCTGAGCATGTGTAGTCTTGCTTTTATGATTTTTTTTTTTTTTTAGACGAAAACCGTACTAATAAAACGAAAATCGGACATTGAGTTTGTGTACGAAATTTTTTTTTATAGGCTGCACATCCAGCTTTTGCCGTCTGAAAAAATCCAAATCGGCTGTAGAAAGCACCATACTAACGGATCGAAAATCGGCAGATTGTTCGTTGTACGAAATTTTACTGCCGATTTTCATGTGGGATGCCATTAAAGTTCATGTGCTTGTAAAGGCAGGCGTCCCAATACTTTTGGTAACATATTATTGTATTTACGTAAAGTGGTGCACAGATACAGACAGAATGTATAGAATGCACCCTTTCCTTATGTCTATGCACATACGCTACTTTACGCAAACAACAGCATCAAGGACATCATAGCCACCAGAAATATGCACAAATGCGCACATGTGCACATAGCCTAAAGTTGTGAGGTTAAATTGTAATTTTGGGTGTTGTGCCCTCTCCTACAGCAAAGGGCCACATCGCTAATCGCTCAATTCTAAGGCCTCATACACACGGGCGTTTTTTGACGCCACGTTTTTGGGTGTTTTTTGCAGCTCTCCATGTTATTCAATGGCCCTCTAAAAACGCTGACGTTTTTGAGCAGTAGAGGGCGTCTGTGTTAGTGAGCTGTTTCTAGAACGCGGGACCAGTGCATTCTGAGGCTGTAGCGTTTTGACACTGATCGGCAAAACGCTCACTAACGCCGTACCGGCGTTAACCGGCCTTTTTTGACGCCGACGTTTTTAGGTTGAAAAATAGCAGAGGACTGATTTTTTTTTTTAAAAACGCCAATTGACGCCGACGCTCACTAATGCTGAAAAAACCGCAGATTTTTCAAAAATGTCGCACTCAACGTTTTGCTTATTTTTTCTCAGACGCCCGCGTGTATGAGGCCTGAGATGGGAGGGCAGTCGACTGCAAGGAGAAAAAATAAGGGATAGCAGGGGGACGAGAAACAGGTAACGTAGGTTTTTTAAAATGTTATTTTTCAGTTTTGGTGCTCAGGTATAAACAGAGACTGATAACAATCAAGCCACTTTCTTCTGAGTAGTACAACCCACTTATAAGAACATCCAGCATGGGCGAAGTACAGGTTCACTTTAACCACTTAACGCGAATCACGGTTTATAAATGGCGGCAGCTTTAAGTGGAAGTATCGGGGTATAGCCATGCAGCTACAGGCTATACCCCAGTACCATTTTTTAGAGCAAGCGGCCGGCTATCCGGTGATAATGACCAATCCGGCTCGGAAGCCACTCGTCCGGCGCTCTTCTTCGGTCTCCCATCCCACCGGGAGACCGGAGCTCCACGTCTGGCCGCTGTGTGGTGTCCCTGGGGAAGCCGTAATCGGCTTAGATCGGGACTTCTTCATATATTTCTGGAAGCGGCGTCACAACGTCACTTCCGGTTTACTCGACGGTCAACGGCGCCAGTTTTAAAAAAATGACAGTATTCAGAACTGCCATTTTTGGCAATCTGAATACTGTGAAGTGTAAAGGAGGGATGGGGGGTATTTTAGACCCCACATCCTTCCATAAAGAGTACCTGTCACCATATATTACTATTTTTTTTTTTTTTTTAAGGAACAGTGTTAAAAAAATAAATAAAATAAAATAAATAAAAAAAATTGAAAGCGCCACCGTCCCCGCGAGCTCACGCGGCAAAGAAAACGCATACGTAAGTCACGCCCGCATATGAAAACGGTGTTCAAACCACACATGTGAGGTGTTGCTGCAATCGCCAGAGTGTGGGTAATAATTCTAGCAAAAGACCTCCTCTGCCCCTCTAACCTGGTAACCGTTAAAAAATTTTAAATCGTTGCCTATGGAGATTTTTAGGTACCGGAGTTTGACGCCATTCCGCAAGTGTGCTCAATTTTCAACCGTAACATCTATGGTATCTATTTACTTGGCGTAACATCCTCTTTCACAATATACAAAACAATTGGGCTAACTTTACTGTTGTCTTATTTTTTTTAACTCAAAAAAGTGAATTTTTCCAAAAAGATTGTGCTTGAAAGACTGCTGCGCAAATACTGTGTGACAAAAAGTATTGCAGCGATCGCCATTTTATTCTATAGGGTGTTCGAAAAAATATATATATAATGTTTTGGGGTTCTAAGTGATTTTCTAGCAAAAAAACTGATTTTAACTTGTAAACAACAAGTGTAAAAAAAGGGCTCCTGGGCTTAAGTGGTTAACAGTTGAAAAACCGCTGACAGGTTCTCTTTAAGCATGCTGTACCTCCAAGAGACAAATCTGTTACCGCAGGTATTATATAGGTTCTTTGATAAATTCCCCAGGTAACTCTTTCCCCTTAATCTATCGCAGACCGACCTACTAGTAGCGTGAGAAAAGAGGCAGCGATTGTTCAGTGATGTCATCGGGGACCCGAAGATTTATGGCATCGGGGGCCCCTAATATACACTTTGTTGCCAGTAAAATACACAAGCCCCCTGGCCTGGTCTGTTAAAGGTTAAACATATGGAGTTGTGGCCTTGTTAAAATGCCTTTAATTACCCAGTTAAAACTAACTAGACCCCACCAGAGTGTAGTGTGCCGCTCAGAAGTGGCTGGAATAGGCAACGCCGTGCTAAGACAAAGCCTCAACTACATTCTTTAGTAGGATTGTGAAACATTAAACCCTGTACATATGGTTAACAAGCATCACCCCCTTCCCTGACAAATTCCCATCGTGCAGACATTCTATCACCTAAATGGGGACCTGGTAACCTGCAGCATTCCAGCTGCTACCAAGCCTACGATCCCATTGTGCCAGCACCTGGCACTAGGAACGTTGTTAGCTGCCAGAGAAAGCTCCTTTGTAGGGGAAGGCCCTACCCAAAATGGTTATTTTAAAAGGCAAAAACAGCAATAAAATCATTGCGCAGAAGCTTTACAGCTGGCCATACACTGTGCAAATTTTGGTAGGTTCCTTATAAGACAAAATTCACTCATAAGGTGGCCCTGGTGATCGCCTCCCACCCAGCATCCCTCCAATTACTAAAATTAAAGGATCCAACAGAAAACTGTCAAACAGTGCCTACATCCAATCAGATGTAGGCTGGCCTGCTGATAGGAGGGTAGAGCTGGCCCTCCTATACTGGGCCCTGAGTCCTGACCCCATTAGTCCAGTAGGGGGGCCCATGAGCAGAGGGGGATTTGTATTTTCCAGGGGCTCAGGAGAAGTATTACCATGGCTTCCAGCAGTTATAGTAAAGGTCCCTAGGCCCCACTCGTTCAGCAGGAGGGCTTGCATCAGGGCGAGGGCTTTTTCTGTTTTCTTTTGCTTTCGGGAGCAGAAGTAATTTTAAGTGACTCATCACTCCTGACCCCTACACTTTGAGTCACATACACCTGAACCTGCATTCTGTACGATACATACTCCTGACACCTGCACTCTGACTGATACATACTCCTGACACCTGCACTTTGCCTGATACATACTCCTGACACCTGCACTCTGTACGATACATACTCCTGCACTCTGTATGTTATATACTCCTGACATCTGCACTCTGTACGATACACTCTCCTAACACCTGCCATCTTTACGATACATACTCCTGACTCCTGCACTCTATATGTTATATACTCCTGACACCTGCACTCTGTACAATAGATAGTTCTGACATCTGCACTCTGTACGATACATACTCCTAACACCTACACTCTGTACGATACATACTCCTGTCCTCCGCCAGAGCCACCCGAACACACTGTAGCAGGCAGTTGGATGGTCTCGGCCCTCTCCAGACTGAATCTACCATCACAGCTATATTTTTTACTGGCAAACTTTTCCTTTTGATATTGAAACTGCAGCGCAAAGTCCAAATACAGTTCATATTAATAAAAGATGATCCTATGGATTCAGCAAGTGTGTATGCCCATCACCAGTGTCACCGCCACACACAGCTTCTTACCAGATCACAATGACCCTTTGTCACGGAGGGTCAAAATACGCTTTGGTAGAGATGTAAACCACCAGGCAGATTACAGACTGTGCATACAGCGTAGTAGGGCAGGTATCATCAGTAAGTCTCTGACGATGATGGATGGTTCATGCAATAAATATAAAGATCCAATAGTGCAGATGGTATTGGTAAAATTTATTTGTATATAATGTACAGAAAATTACTCACATTTTGAAAGTTTAAAACCAGCATTGGTAACATCAGTTGTCCGGCGTCCAGAATCCAAGGTGGCGCCCGCAACTCAGCTTCCCGGTCACATGTAACGAGCGTCGCCTAGTGTCCACCCAACACGTTTCGTCATCGAAATCTCCCCCAGAGAAAGGCTCTTACCCGCTCCATCCAAAACAATTTGGTTTGAATGTGATTGCTGGCTGTGAGATGCTTCCTTCTACCGATGATTTTCAATGCATTTTATATGTAAGAGCCTGCAGTGGGTTTGGGAACAGCTCCATGCATTACAAATAGGTCAGCAAAAGGGGTTCCCAGATCATCAGATTATTGACTGAAGTGAATGAGGCGGTCTGGACCATAGCAATGCTTGGATGGAAAACGTAAAATGGTATTAAACCCAAAATTAAAAATGCAATATATTGCAGCTTACCAGTCATTAGACATGGTGGCTGCATTCATTTTCTTTTTTTAGGCTTTTTTCCTCTGTTTTCACTGGTGATCTGGCCAGTAACACACCTCCTGTATTAGAGTGCTTCCACCCTGGATGAAGGAGCACAGGAGGCACCTTGGACAGCAGCATTTTCAGTCTGGGGGGAGTGTTAGATGTACTTGAAGATTTACACTAACAAAATAAAGCCAATCTCCAGCTCACACTGCAGTTACACAAGCAGTTGCAGCAACCATTCTCTTCTTTTGGGATAAAGGTCTTCCATTAACCACGTGCCGACCACATAACTTAGTTATAGGGTGGCTCTCCTGCACCGGATCACGTACCTAGTACATGACGTGGCAGTTCCAGGTAATACATACACACCACCGGTGCCGTTGCTGTGCTGTGATTAGACACAGCACAAGCCGATCAGCGGGTGCCGGCCAATGGATGTCCACCCACACCCACTGATCGGCGAACAGAGACACAGAACAGTGCTCTGTCTATATAAACAAGGCAGAGCTCTCTGTCAGCAGGGATGTGATGGATTTTCTTTCCTGCAGGGAAAGAAAATCCATCACATCCCATAGTAAAAACAGCACATACATTACACAAAAAAACTTGTCAGGCACACATTTAATACTTTGATTGCCCTAGATGTTTAACTACTTACCAGCCAATGTCAATAGTACAGTGACAGTGCATATTTTTAGCACTGATCACTGTATTAGTGTCACTGGTTCCCAGATAGTGTCAAAAGTGTCATCTAGTGTCAGAATGTCCACCGCGATATCGCAGTCCTGCTATAAATCACTGATCACTGCTATTGCTAGTATAAATGTAGCACCCTGGTCCTAAGCAGGGCTGCTAACAAATTTAGTTGTGCTAGGAGGAAACTAGCTTAGCTAATTAGTAGTTGGATCCACTGACTGTTGCCCTAAGCCTGAATCTGGTGCATCTCTCTCTTCTGTCAATAGGTGGCACTGCTGCCTTTGGCATTAGAATGACAAGATCACAGTGAGTTCAGGTTATGAATAGACATATTTTCTCAGCCAATCAGAGTAGCTACTTTGCATGCCGGGATAGTCTATTTAAGGGGAAGGAGTCAGGTGATCAGTATTCTTTTAGCCCCAGGCTGCGGCCTGGGGGCTGTACGTGTAGCAGCAGCTGAAGGTTAGGCCTGAAGCTTGAGGCCTAGCCACGTGTGTAGAGGCTCTGCCCGAGGGAAGCCTGATCGTTGCCGAAGGTTCAGCCAGAGTGTTGCCAGAGGTGAGGGAGAAGCAGTTGCCCCCTGGGACGACAACTCCTGTTACCAGAGGCAAGTGAGGATCAAGGTCAGAGATAAAGGGAACACAGTTGCTACCAAGGGACAACCACTTCTGTTATCAGAGGCCAGTTCATGGAAGTCTGAAGAAGTACCAGAGCAGCCTTATTCACGAGTCGGGGATGGTGAAGAGGTGAAAAAGCTTCAGCAGAGTCAAGTCAGGGACCCAGCAGGTAGCGTGGGTGAAGCTTGAGGAGTAGACAGCGGGTTAGCTGTGGAAGAGCTGAGGGGATCCAGTGGCCGCTGGGATTTTGAAGTCTAGTGAGAGACCGGGAGCTCAGTGAGTGAAGATCTACAGTAGGATACTGTGAGATGTGAGAGAAGAATTTTTACATTTTACCTTTCTGCTGCTTTTGTGGAGTACTCAGCAGTGGAAAATCAGTTGGAAACAAGCACTGTGATGCTCTACTGTGTGTTTTAGTTTGCTGTGTCAGAATATAAAGGCTGCATTAACTAGTTTTTTGTCTATCCTTGCCAGCCCATTCAAAGTTAGTGGTCTGCTGACCACAATGCACGTTACCATGTGACGTAGCATGCGCTAATGCAATGCATAAGAGCACAGGAGTATAAATGGGCCCCTTAAAGTATATCACTGGAATGGGTCATGTTAGGCACATGTACCGCCCATGGAACGTGCCGTGGGGTAAAATGTTTGCTGTGGCTGTTCAGCAAGGCGTTGCAGCATAAATGAAGTATGAAGAACAATCTGTTAACGTGGCACCACATCCAATAGGAGAAATGTACAATGCCTCTATAGAGATAGAGAAATCAAAGGACTTTAAAGGCTGCCACTCATAACCCCAATTTAAAAGAAAATAGCAATAGAGTATGTCATATAGTAAAACAATATACAAAGTGTATTAAGCATACATTAAAACATTAAAAAAAAAAAAAAACTTTAACATCCATATTGCATGTGTGATAACATCCCATAAGGGGTATACTGAACTCCTATATCCTCCATACTACAGGAGGATCCAAACAAAGAGATAGATCTTTACGTGTTTCACTAGACTTAGCTTTCTCAGGAGATCATTCAAATGAAATGGAAGGGGGTTCAAGGATGCTCACTCTTATGTTCAGGGGTACAGACCAACCCCGGGGGTTATATATCGCAGCACCAGTGCCACATATCAGGTTGTGGGAAAACCCCTCAAAAAGGGGGAGAGGGCAGTATATAACTTTAAATTGATAAGGTCACTCTAGACAGATAGTTTAAGCTCTTCCCGCCCATGCTATAGCCAAAATTCGGCCACAGCGTGGGCCTATATTGCCGGGAGAGCATCTATGTACGTCCTCCTGTGCATGTGCTGCCTGTGCGCCCCCTGTGGGGCGTGGGCGGCACACTTTGTGATCAGCGAGTCCATGAGACTCAGCTGATCACAGATCAAAGTAAGGGGCCAATGACAGCTGATCACGTGATGTAAACAGAAGCCGGTAATCAGATTTTTTTTACTTCATGCTGAAAGCGTGAGGAGAAAAAAAAAAGCCAATTAACGGCTTGCGTAAGTGGGACATCAGTCCCGCACAGACACCCACTGCTGCTAAGCAGTGCCCACCAGTGCCACCTACCAGTGCCCACCGCCACCTATCAATGACCAACAGTACCACCTATCAGTGCTGCCAATCAGTGCCCATCAGTGCCTCATCATCAGTGCTGTCTATCAGTGTCACCTACCAGTGCCTATCAGTGCCACCTATCAGTGCCCATCAGTGCACCTCATCAGTGCCTCCTGATCAGTGCCCACCAGTGACACCTCATCAGTGCCCATCAGTGCCCATTAATGCTGCCTCTCAGTGCCCATCAGTGCAGCCTATCAGTGCCCATCAGTGCAGCCTCATCAGCACACATCAGTGAAGGAAAGAAAATATCAGTTTGCAAAATTTTATAACAAACTATGAAAACTGTTTTTTTTTTTTCCAAATTTTGCGGTCTTTTTTGTTTGTTAGCCAAAAATAAAAACCCCAGTACTGATTAAATACCACCAAAAAAGCTCTATTTGCATAAAAAAAATGAAGAAAATTTCATATGGGTACAGCGTTACATGACCGCGCAATTGTCATTCAAAGTGTGACAGCGCTGACAGCTGAAAATTGGCCTGGGCTAGAAGGGGGTTTAAGTGCCCTGTAAGCAAGTGGTTAATGCTCAGATCAGAACAGTGCTGGTCTTATAGCGATAAAGAGTCCAGACTTAGTGGAATACAAGTCTCTGTGCACCGGTTCTACAGTGACCATCTAAAAGAGCAGTCGTCTAGGTGCCAGTTTCCTCCTCAGCGTGATCATGCAAAACCCCAAGATGTGGCTGATATAGGCATTTTAGAATGTTTACCACCCCATTCTGCTTCTGTTTTGGGTTAAGGTGGGCTGTCGGGGCAGTAAAACCAGAACTCTAGTACTATATGTACACTGTGCAGTAAACACCTACTCAATCCGCGAGGACTTCATCCCACAGACTCGGCTACAGTAAGGTATGGAGGAAAACCGTTCTGTCAATAACTAATAGAGGGGCTTAATTTATAAGTGCCAAGGACTCCCCTTGATCTTGTTATCGCCCGGAGGGCACTCAATGTGCCCATAACTCCAATACATTTCGGCATCCCGCAGAGCCAGCCATGTGGCAGGAGACGCTATTAACAGCACAACACAACAGCAGTGCCATGCAAGCCTCGGGTGTGAGGGAGGACAATTAACCGGAGACATTAATCACTTTGGCAAAGATTGAGGTGCAATTAGATAAAGGGGAACAGCAAGTCGTATGCTATCAGCGTTTGGAGAATGGGAAAAAAATACAGAGGTAATTAGACTTCGCAGAATCCGTCTGCAGGAAATCCCTGATACACAATTAAATGATGTCCCAGGACACACACTACAACTTTGAAACACAACTTCACTGTTCCATTGTCAGCTGTCGCTATACCTGCCAAATATCACGAGTGACACCTTTTAGGAACATATGTCAAGTGCATGCATGCTGAATAATGTGGAAGGGAATCACCTCCAGGTATTTTTAGCCAATGGCCTCCTTAGGGGTGGCTGGTTGTTGTGGTTCACCTGATCACACTGCCCTCAATCACACTTTTTCCTCACATCCAGAGACACAGAACAGGCTGGTACTTTGCTTTATTTTTTTATTGGGATTTGAACTTGGATGGGGTAGGAATGATTATGGGATGCCCAAGAATTGAACAGTTCTGTACATGGGACCTCTACATACAACTCCGTATATACACTTCTTCTTCACTCCAGCACTGACTCTTGCTACACATTTCTCTCCTTGTTCCTCACTCCTGATAATACTTGCTCAGCACAGGTAAGACCTGAAAGGATATTTACCAGGCCTCCATGTGTCTTCTTGGGCCTAGCTAGCACTTGGTGAAGCCTGCTGTAGTTGAACCAGGACCTCCGGACCACCCATTACAAGCAGAGGCTAATAGCCTCCAAAGTGTAGCAAAGTACTGTGTGCTAGCTGGCTTGATGGACTACTACCCCCAGCCCATCCTCTTCCAGGCCCTGCCAGCTCCTCCAGCTGCAACAGCCTTCTCCACTCAGGCAACAAAGAAAAACGAGCTGCTCCAGGTGTGAGTTGTGAGTGACCAAACAAACCTGGTGCTGGTCCAGTCCGTGATCCAGGAAAGCAATTGTGAAGCGAAGAAATGTGACCGCAAACAGGTTAAGCTTGAAATACAAAAGCTGGTTTATTGTAAATCCATCTGGTGATAAAAAATACAGTAGAGTGCAGACACCAAAAAGCGAACAGGCAATAGATTGACGCGTTTCACGAACTACTGTTCGCTTAGCCTTCTCCACTACTGCAGAAACATAGGAAACCCAAACTGGCTTCTGCATCCTTCCCAGGCTGTCTCACACCCAATCCGCTCCAGAATGCCTCTAACAGTATCCCAGCGTTTGTTGCTCACTGACTCCCGACAATTGTAGTTCCACACTAGAGATCTCTCCCGAATAGTGCTCTTTCCTGTTGTTCTTTCTGCTCTGCCTTGTGCCTGCCACCAAGATCTCACTCCCCCTGGCTGCACCCAGGCTGTCCAGGCCTGGGGTCCCCCCCCAGACTGGGATCTTCCCCTAGACCACGACAGCCCACACTACTCCATCTCCAGACTTCCACCCAAACTTCTCTAAGAATGGGCTGACCCTGGGTATTTAAGGAGGCCTGCCCCCTGCAAATCCAGATTGGGGATTGGTCAGGGCTCCCTAGAACACCCCAAATGGCTACACCTCCCCTCTCACCTCTCTTTCCAGAAGCCTCTGGAAAGAAGTGGGAGGTTCTGATGACACCATCTGGGAATCACCCAGTCCTACCTGAGCCACTCTTAGCCAAGAATCGAAACAATCAGGCCTGCACTAAGTCAGGCCTGACTAAATCTGCCTCATCTAGCAAAAATCTTACACTATACACCTACCTAGCGTAGAGGGCGCTACATATTTATTACCCTTTACAGAGATTCTCCCTAACAACACCTTCATCTGCTTTTATCCAAAGAAGGTCAGAGCCATGTTTGTTTAAGCATCTTCCCTGGTCAGTATCTATTTCCGAGACTGAGATCCTGGTGTCTGTATAGTTCACAAATGTCTGACACAGATCAGCTCCCTGCTGCAGCCTCTCCTCTTGTGCCTTGCTGCAGCCTCTTCTCTTGTACCTTGCTACAGTCTGAGTAATCACTGGGGGATAAGAAACTGTGGAAATGGTTCCTCCTGACTGCAGCAGACTGATGACGCAATCTCAGCCTTGGCAAAGTGGCTAGACAGGAGCTTAAAGTGATTATAAAGCTTTAACTTTTTTATAATAAAATAAAAAACATGTCATAGTTACCTGCTCTGTGCAATGGTTCCACTAGAAAAACTGGATTTTTTGTTACTCACCATAAAACCCCTTTCTCTTATTATTATTATTACTGTATTATACAGGATTTATATAGCGCCAACAGTTTACGCAGCACTTTAAAATATAAAAGGGAAACCATACAATAAAAAAGAGGATTAAGAGGGCCCTGCTCAGAAGAGTTTACAATCTAATAGGGTGGAGCGGGTAGTACAAAAGGTTGTAACTGTGGGGAATGAGCTGATGGAAGTGGTAAAAGATTAGTTGGAGGCGTGATAGGCTTTCCTGAAGAGATTCAATTTTAGGCATTGCCTGAAGGCAGCTAGAGTAGGAGATAGCCGGACAGATTGAGGTAGAGAGTTCCAGAGGATGGGATAGCCTCTGGAGAAATCCTGGAAATGAGCATGGGAGGAGGAGACAAGGAAACTAGAAAGTAGGAGGTCTTGAGAGGAGCGGAGAGGACGGTTTGGGTGATATTGGCGATGTAGCTTGGGGCAGAGTTGTGAACGGCTTTGTATGTTGTGGTTAGTATTTTGAATTTATTTCGCTGTGCGATCGGGAGCCAGTGTATTGATTGCCGGAGAAGGGTGGCGGACACTGAGTGGTTGGTAAGGTAGATAAGTCTGGCAGTAGCATTCATGATAGACTGAAGAGGGTATAGCCTATGGAGAGGTAGGCCAATGAGAAGGGAGTCGCAATAGTTAAGACAACAGATAAGGGAGTGAATGAGTAGCTTGGTTGTTTCATTTGTTAGAAAGGGGCATATTTTATAGATGTTACGGAGGTGAAGTCTACAAGCTTTCGACAGCGATTGGATTTGGGGCTGAAAGGACAGGTCAGAGTCTAGGGTTACACCTAGTACCTTCGGTTTTAGAGAGATTTAGTTTAAGGAAGTGGTGTGACATCCATGCTGATATGTTAGTTCATTGATGGACACAGCCTCTTTTCGTAATTCATGACCAAAGCAGGGTTTTATAGCCCCACCTATAGGAGTATGACACAGACGAAAGACTAGGCAGTCCCATCTGGTCATCAAACCCACTCTCTGCTATAGGCCTCCAATCAGTCACAAGCAGTAGCTAAGGAGAAATTCCATAGAGGGGTAGTGCTGTGTCCGTCAATGAACTCCGAGAAAGGGGTTTTACAGTGAGTAGCAAAAAATCCAGTTTTCTCTTACGTTCATTGACGGTCACATTCTCTCTTCTTAATTCATGACCAAGCAGGGATGTCCCCAAGCAGTGCAACAATGGCAAACCAGCCAATGAAGAAAATACCCAGGGAAATATGCCAACACTCCAAACCACCCCAAGGAGTGGCCTGAGAGTCCTAAACAGATGCCTGCAAAACTTAGGTCAAAACTAGCATCAGAGAATTCTGACATATTAACTTTATAGAAGTTAGCAAAGGTACACACAGACGACCAGGTCGCTGCCTTGCAAACATAAGACAACAGACGCCTGATGTCGGAAAGCCCAGGAGGCACAAGTCGCCCTAGTGGAGTGTGCCGTCAATGAACCGAAGAGAAAGGAAAGGTCCACTTAAAGCTACAGCCAATGATCAATTCAGGCAATAAAACCCACCAGTACTTTATGTGCAAAAGGGACATTTTCATATATTTACTCCCCCATATAGTGATCAACGTCAGTAATAATGAGACTACAAAAAAGTAAAATGACTTAAACAGAGCAGATTAGAATGTAAATCCAAATTGTTGACTTGTTTTTCAAAGGTAATACTGGGGGTTGCCTTGCTGGCCATAGATGGATAGATTTTCAGCACCAAAATTCTTAGGAAAAACTCAAATTAAAATTTTCAGAACATTCAAAAAGATTGTGTTTGCTTTTAACATTTGATTTTAGAATTAATGGATTTGACTGAATGAAAACCACATACACTGTTAGAAATTTTCCCGTCACTGTGGTAGAAAACAAACGTTTATTTGACCCCACTAATGATTAAAAAAAGGAAAAAACTTTCTCAGAACCTTCTTTTCCTAAGAATTTTCATTCAAAAGCAATGGCCGGCTTTAACTGAAGCTTTTTAAATGCTTAGGCCTGGTTTACATTTGTTTGTGGTTGAGAAAAAGACACAGGTCCATCCAGTTCAACCCATGTGTGTATGTGTGCGATTTTTATTCTCTAACAATTCTCATAGCCCTGTACTTCCAGAGGAAGACATCTAAATATATTTTGAAGCTGTTGACACTCTCAACTAGAACCACTTGGCTATGGTACCCCAGATGTATAACGCCAACAATAAAACCTCTGAACCCCCCCAAACTCAATTCCACTATAAACAGATGACACTTGACACCGATCTGGAGAAATTGGCCATTTGGCCATTTTATTAATAAATAACAATAACCGTTCTTAACACGTTCCCACGGCAGCAGTCTGCATGCTGAGCGCGAATTGCCGTAAAAAGACGGCGATCTGCAATCAGCCACTAGGGGGACACGCGTGCGCCGCACTCTTGAGGAGTGTGCCCGCGGCTCGGGCGGACCCGATGTCCACCGGCGAGCCGCGATGAGCGGCCACAGGGAAAGAACGGGGAACCGCCGATGTAAACACGGCGGTTCCCCGCTCTGTTAGTAGGGGCATGAGAGATCTACTGATCCCTGTCACTGGGATCAGTTAGATCTCTCATGCCCATGGTAGCCCAACCCCCCCACAGTAAGAACACACCCAGGGAACACAGTTCACCCCTAGCTCCCCCCCCCCAGGTTAACCCCTTCACTGCCAATGACATTTATACAATAATCAGTGGACATTTAAATTTCTGATCGCTGAATAAATGTCATTGGTCCCAAAAAAGTGTCAAAAATGTCCAACATGTCCGCTGAAATATCGCATTGCCGCTAAAAATCGCAGATCGCCGCCATTAATAGTAAAAATGAAAAAAAAACCCCCAGAAATGAATTCTCACCATCCGTAAAACGCGGCCACTTTTGCAATCAATAAACGCAGATTGCGATTTTTTTTAACACAAATATGAGGAAGAATATAAATCAACCAAAAACAGTGAAAAAAAATGTTTTTTTATATTTTTTTTTTTTGGATTTAAATTTTAGCAAAAAGTAAGAAATTTGGTTTTTTTTGCAAAATGGTCGCTATTCTTTTGTTTATAGCGGCGATCAGAAATGACGCAGAGGCGATCAAATACCACCAAAAGAAAGCTCTATTTGTGGGAAAAAAAAGGACGTAAATTTTGTTTGGGTGCAACGTCGCATGACCGCGCAATTGTCAGTTAAAGCGACGCAGCGCCGAATCGCAAAAAGTGCTCTGGTCCTAAAGCTGGAAAACCTTCCGGTTGGTAAGTGGTTAAAACAGAAACCAAATCCAGTACCGGTAAAGTCTAAACTAGGTTGCCAGTCTTGGGAGGCATCCCATCACCCCATTCCGATTGGGTATCACTTTTAATACTTTTATTATTATCCCCAGCCACGCAACACGGGCTCGGTGACAAACCTTCCAGCTCCCAGTAGGTAATGCCTCCACAGACCCCAACCGCCAAACATCAAAATGAACTGAAACCCAGCAAACTCAAACACAATAAATAATTCAGGGCGGGAGGGCGGTAAATCCTTCCTTCTTCTTCAGCTCTTGCACGGGTGTGTCTCCAGGCACGTCTTCTCTCCCAGCAGACCCCACCTTCCAGGACCGAACTGGCCAATCTGGAGCGGCTCCTTCCCAACTTCCTCACCCCTTTTGCCCGTTATCCCTGGTTCCTCTATCATGCAGCCCTGCGCTTATTTTTTTTTTTTTGCTACGGGGTTGTCTTTCTGGGGGAGAGAGTTCCACATTTTTACCGCTCTAACAGTAATAAATCCTTTCCTCATTTAAAAGTTAAACCTCTTTTCTTCTAGACTCAAATCATGGCTTTCTGTCCTCACTCAGAGTTCATTACAGTTACTGAAGCCACCTTTGATGTGTTTTATTGAAATCATATCCCCTCTTAAGCACCTCTTCCCCAGGGTAAATAACTATAATCAATGTAATGAATCCTCATAGCTGTTGCCCTTTGCTGAACTCCATTTTATTAAACAATATCTTTCCTGAGGACTGGTGACCAAAAACATGGTGATGATGGCATGGCATTGGACGCTGAAGAGATACAAAAGCAGTATGTTTGTGGCTGAGCTACTCTGCTGCCGAGAAAAGCCATGGAGAACAAAAGACAGCATTGGATCGAATGTTGCAAGATAGTGTTTAGACTACTACAAGTAATGCTCCGCCACCCAGACATGAAGAGTGAAGTTATGCATCATCCTCAGGACACGTTAATGAAATATCAGGCGAAGCTTCACATTTTGCTAATGTTGTAGGGAAACTGTACCTTTTTTTTAGTTTTGTTAGAACCTCTGTCATTATTTTATTGATTTATTTATATTTATTTATTATTTGCTGTCTTTGTACCTTAGGGGTGATTTGCCTTAAGGTGTTTGTTACCCCAATATTTTATATTCCTGATATGCTTGTTGTTCCATGTACTTGAGTAAAAAATCATCCTGTTCTCTTTGTATTTCTGCTTTCCTATTTCAAACTGACCATGCTAGATGTAAAAGCTCATTCATCCCAATGTGGTCAGTTTTATGGCTGTGCTGGGAGCATAGCCTCCCTGTCATCCAGTGGTTAGACTTTTGCTGACACTCACAACTGCACATCTATTCACTGGAAAGACCAGTGTACTGTTATTTCTCTGCCGCTTGGTAACACACCTCTCTGCAGTCTCCACCCCATCTCTCCAATCTTCTTATGCAGCTGAGAACCGAGGTTATGTTCTCATTTATAAATAAAAAAGGTGTTTATAAAGTTTTTTTTTTTAAATAAACACACAAACACTTTACCTTTCATTACTATTTTTAAACTGAATGGGGTGTTTTACAAGGTTAGTGTTCAAATATACTTTAACCACTTGAGCTCCAGAAGGTTTACCTCCCTTCATGACCAGGCCATCTTTTGCAATACGGCACTGTTACTTTAAATGTTAATCGTGTGGTTGTGCGATATTGTACCCAGATAAAATTGATGTCCTTCTTTCCTACAAATAGAGCGTTCTTTTGGTAGCATTTGATCACCTATGCGGTTTTTATTTTTTTGCGCTATAAAAAAAAAAGAACGAAAATTTTGAAAAAAAAAATATATATTTTTTTTACTTTCTGCTATAAAACACATCCAATAAAAAAGTAAAAAAAAAAAAAAAATCAAATTTCTTCATCAATTTCAGCCAATATGTATTCTGCGATTCTCCTTGGCGTCAGTTTACATGTGGTACCTGTATTTACCTTCCAACAAGGCTCTTATAATGCCTGGATCCTGTCAACCTATTACCATAGATTGACTGTTAATGTCTTCTATTCCTTTGTATCCATTCCTATTCAGAAACCATGGTGAGAGAACTTACGTCCAAACCATTCCCCGATGTGCGGACAACACCACGCATCTTTTATTTTATTTTGTATGTTGTATCAATAAAATTATTTTTTACATATATTGTCTACCTCAAGTGATATGGTACCGTGAAAGTCCATTTGGCCTCCTCTAAATCCAAATAATTCCATATTCTGCTACATATTTTTGGTAAAAAAAAATCTCAATAAGCATATATTGATTGGTTTGCGCAAAAGTTATAGCGTCTACAAACTATGGGATATTTTTATGGAATTTGTATTTATTTATTTATTTATTTTACTAGTAATGATGGCAATCAGCGACTTACAGCAGGACTGCGACATTGCGGTGGACAAGTGAAAACAAGAAAATTACGGATGGCCGCACTCCAATCAATACTTTTTATTTCATGTCATATTCAGTCCACATAATACAGATACAAACGGACGCAAGCTAACGCATTTCACACCCCTTCTTTTGGGTGCTTACTCACAGCTCAGTTTACACCAACACAATGTGAAAAATATATACAAATAGTCTTAACCCGAGACAACCAATCAGTGATGAGAAGCGTAATCTTCAATTAAAAATCAAATGGACACCTGTTCTTTGCGGCAGACAAATCAGACACTAAGTGACACTTTTTTAGGGACCAGTGCTAAAAATATGCACTGTTGCTGTACTAAAGGGAGCCCCGGAATGAAGCCGAAGGGTTAATGCAGGGGCAGCATGACTGGGTGACCTGGGGAAGCAACAATAGTTCAGGGTCTGGGATTGGTCTTCAGGTAGGGCTATTGGGAATGGTTTATTCCTGGGTGGGTGGGGTGTTATAAATAGGTGGGCGTTGGCCGGTAGGGGCACACTGGAAGAAGAACTGGGCTAAGGAGCTTAGTTGCGGCTCCCATCTACAATCCAGCATGGCGGACGTGGACGGGCTGCTGAGTGGCTTGAGGGCGGCAGCTGCGGTAAGAGGGGCGGATTGGCTGCGTGAGCAAGTGACAACCTTGCTGGGGGAGCAGGAGCGAGAGCCTGCGGCGGGCCGTTCGGATGGCCCACACACTAGGAGGTCCCGGCCTCCGGAGTGTTTCTCCCCAGGGGTGTCCCCCAGAGCGAGACAGGCGAGCAGGAGTCGAGAGGACCGAGAGAGGGTCTGCCCGCCGGCAAAGCGCGCCTCAGTGGGCGGCGGTACCAGGCGGGAGCGGCCTACGGGGGGGGCAGCTGGCAGCGCTACTCACGGTGGCCAGGCTGGGTCCTCCCCCACATCTCCGGCAAGTGCACCCAGGCAGGAGCCCGGGGCGGGAGCTCGTGCGAGAGAGGCCGCCGGGCCTTCACCTCAGACGGCTGGCAGTGCGAGAGCTGACTCCCGCCATGCTGGGAGACGGAGTGGACGTGGTCGGGCAGTGACGGGCACACATGGCCGGGTGTGTGCCTTGACTCCACAACGGACGGAGCGCGCGGAGGCGGAGGGAACGCGAAGGAGGGGGCGGTGCCAGCGGAGAAGTGGGAATGCACAGGAGAGATCCCCATCACCTGGGACACACGGGGCCCCCACGGAAGAGCTCCCATCGGCTGAAGAGCGGTCCGGTTCAGACGGCGAGGACGCAGCGGGACGAGTTTCATCGGGGGAGGCTGAAGTAGCGGCTGGACGGGGCACCCCTGACCAGCCTGGTGAGTTATCTTTAACTGCTGGTTCATTCGAAGTGTTATTGGGTAGGATGCTGGGGGCGGGGGGTGGCTTGGTCTCTGATGGTTCAAGGGGGCCATCTCCGGCGACAGTCAGCACGCCCCCTCAGGTGGCGGGCCCTACGCCCGCCGCGTCAGGGTCTGGCTTGGCGCTGCAAGAGTTGTTGGGGGGATTGCGGGACTTGGTAGCGCGTTTTGGATCAAAGGGGTCCGCTCAAGCCACGGCGACGGCGGCATGGGTGGCGCAGGGAGGGGTGACCGCGGGCGGGCCGTTACCTGACAGGGGTGGGGTTTTGGCTGCGGTGTCCACCAGTGCGGTGCAGGCTGCGACAGGTCCTTCACCAGCCACGGGGTTAGACGTGGTGGGGGTTAAGGAGGGGACCGGGATGAGTCCGGAGGGTGGGGCCGCCTCCGATTCTATCAGGTTAGCTGATGCAGCACGGTGGGAGGTTTACGTGTGCTTCGAGGGGCCCTTAGGAGCCCATTTGAAGTCAGAGGTTCAGGACAGGATTCAGAAAGGTGAGTACGTGGAGATTTTTTCGCTGCTGCCATTGGAGAAATTTAATTTGGATAGGGTTAAGGCAGTGGAAACAAAAAAAGAGGAAGAAGAGAAAAGGCGTTACAGATTGATCCCACGAACCTTCACGAATTGGCTACAGGCGTTTGCCATTATGGCAAGCGTGATAGGAGAGAAGAATCCGGAGCACTGCTCGGGTTTGTTCTGTTACCTGGATGCCATAGGAGAGGCGTATAGAGTCTACGGGGGAACTGCATGGCTGAGGTATGACGAGCAGTTTAGGCAGAGGAGGGCGGTGCGCCCATCCTTGCGATGGGACCACAAAGACATTGGGCTATGGATGCGGCTTATGTCTGCGCCACGGGCGCCAAACCAGTTTTTTCAGGGAGGGGCCGGTGGTACAGCTGCCCCTGGACAACCGGCCGCAAAAAAGTGGGGAATTTGCTGGCAATTCAACGAGGGCTCATGCAAGTTTGGAGGTAAGTGCCGTTTCAAACATGAGTGCTCCGGCTGTGGGGGAACCCATCCCTTGTCGCGTTGTTTCAAACACGGTAAGGGCCGTGCCGGAGAGTCTACTAACAAGAGGGAGGACTCCGGTGAGGGTGGTAAGGATGCGGCCCTTCCTAGATAGATACCCGGATCGGCGTGCAGCTAAATTGCCGGGGGAAGGGTTTTTGAAGGGTTTTCGTATTCCTTGTTCTTTGACTACAGTTCCGGTTATGTCGGGCAACCTTAGGTCAGCCTCCCAGCATCCTGGGGTAGTCTCGGATAAGTTGGGGAAGGAAGTGGTGTTGGGGCGCATGGTCGGGCCATTTCGGGAACCACCTTTGGGGGACTTGGTGATTTCACCACCGGGAGTGGTTCTTAAGAAGGAACCTAATAAGTTTCGGCTGATTCACCATCTGTCTTTTCCGAAAGGGGAGTCGGTGAACGATGGCATTTCGGACAAGGAGTGTACCGTGTCCTACACCTCGTTTGACGCCGCAGTAGGTTGGGTACAGTGCTATGGGAAGGGTTCCTTGATGGCGAAATGCGATGTGGAATCTGCGTTTCCTTTACTCCCGGTGCATCCGGATAGCTTTCGTTTGCTGGGTTGTTGTTGGCAAGGGGGTTTCTTCGTGGATAAATGTTTGCCTATGGGCTGTGCAGTTTCTTGTGCCTTGTTTGAGACTTTTAGTTCCTTTGTGGAGTGGGTTGTTAGGGAGGTCTCCGGATTTAATTCCATTATCCATTATTTGGATGATTTTCTCTGCATAGGCCCATCTTCTGGCAGGCAGTGTGCGGTGTTGCTCGCAACATTGCAACACATAGCTGAGCATTTTGGTATTCCTTTAGCCCCGGAAAAAACAGAAGGGCCATCCACGGTTATTCAATTCTTGGGCATTGTGATCGATTCGGAGGCTATGGAATGTCGCATCCCATTGAACAAGGTCACGGCCCTCAAGGAAGAGATTCGGGTGGCTATGAGCCTACGCAAGATGCGTCTTAGGGCTTTGCAATCCCTGCTGGGGAAACTGAACTTTGCGTGCCGTATCATTCCCATGGGTAGGGTGTTCTCCCGGCGGCTGTCGGCGGCTACGGGGGGAGCGCGTTTACCTTCGCATTTGCATCATGCAGGTCGGTGTGGATGTCGGGTCCTGTTAGCAATGTGGATTTGGAACTTTTCACGGACACGGCGGGGTCCACGGGTTATGGGGCTTTCTTCCAAGGGCAGTGGAGTGCTGGTCCGTGGCCGGATTCTTGGGAACAAGCGGGAGTTCTCCGCAATTTAGTTTTGCTGGAACTTTTTCCGGTGGTGCTAGCGGTGGAAATTTGGGGTGAGTCATTCCGTGATTTGAAGGTGCGTTTGAATTGTGACAATATGGGGGTGGTTCAGGTAGTCAACCGGGTTTCAGCGTCATCGGCACCAGTGGTTCGTTTGCTGCGGCATTTGGTTCTGCGTTGTTTACAACTGAATATTTACCTGTATGCTGTTCACCTTCCCGGAGTGGATAATGTGGTAGCTGACGCGTTATCTCGCTTTCAGTGGGAAAAATTCCGGGAACTGGCACCATCGGCGGAAGCAGAGGGAATGCCCTGTCCAGAATGGCTGTGGGAGATGGCCTTGGGGCAGTCACAGGATGGATCAAGCGGTCGGTGAGTGAACGCACTTGGTCAGCTTATGCTAAGGTATGGAGCGAATGGTTCAAGTGGGTCCATGAGGCCGGCGTCGACTTGGAGGGTACCGAAGTGAGGTTGGCAGTGATATATTTTGTGTTTAGGACTTTGGAAACAGGGGCTTCGTTGGCGGTGGTTGAGCGCCAGTTGGCAGGTTTGGCTTTTCTGTTTAAGTTACAGGGTGGGCGCGACTTTACCAAGGATTTTTGGGTAAGACAAGCGGTGAAGGGTTATCGCAAGGCTCATAAGCGACGAGACTCCAGGCGTCCGATATCTTTTATAAATTTACAAGACATTAGTGACCGGTTAGGATTCATATGCTCCTCTGCATACAAGGTGGTTTCGTTTCGGGCAGCGTATTCGTTGGCCTTTTTTGGGGCTTTTCGTATAGGGGAGTTGGTTAGCCCTTCACGGCGGGTGGTAGGGGGCATATTGGACCAGGATGTAGACTGCAGGGATGATAGGGTCCTGCTTCTGTTGCGGAGGTCTAAGACGGATCAAAGGGGTAGAGGAGTCCGGATTCAATTGTTTAATATACCGGACTCCGCGGTGTGCCCGGTGGGAGCAGTCAGGGCATTTCGTGCTATTCGCCCGAACAGGGAGGGACCATTTTTGATGCACGTTGATGGTTCTTTTCTTTCAAGATTCCAGTTTATTGCAGTTTTTCGAACAGGTTTAAGGGAAGTGGGTTTGGAAGTCGAACAATACTCATCTCTCTCCTTCCGCATTGGGGCGGCCACGGAGGCTGCCTTTTGCGGGTTGGATGAGGAGGCTGTGCAGCGGATTGGTAGATGGGATTCAAATAGGTTTCAGCTGTACGTCCGCCCACATTTACGGATGGCGTAATGGTCTCACCTGGTTAGATAGGAGAAGGGGTATGCTTTAATGGTTAAGTAAGTATGGTAAGGGGAGTGGATTTGGCGTTATTTGTTTTCAATTTTATTTTGCAGGTGATGGGCCGCGACTTGTATGGATCGTGGGCCACTCATATGTGTGCTGATGAGCCAGGAGGGCAGATGTAAGGCCTCGGGGTAGACAGCTGGGTATCCCACGGCGGGAGGCGAGTATTCGATGGCTAGGTTTCCCGGGTATGTTGTGGAGCAGGACATTACCGGAGGTGCAACGTTTTGCGCGTTTGGAGCGGCCGCCAGATATTTTGGTCCTGCATGTGGGAGGCAATGACTTAGGGGTGCGTTCAATGCGTGAGCTCATTTTGGACATTAAAATTGATGTTCTACGGCTGCGCAAATTTTTTCCTGACATGGTCGTGGTGTGGTCAGATATTGTAGCTCGGACCACATGGCGTCTGGCCAGGTCGGTGGGGCGGATCAATAGGGCCCGTAAGAAGGTCAATAAGGCAGTAGGTAAATTCCTAATTAGGAATGGTGGGTTGGTGGTTCGCCATAGAGAGTTGGAGACCGAGACTTGGCGTTACCTCAAAGGAGACGGGGTCCACTTGGATGCGGTGGGCATCGATTTATGGGCGCTCGGTCTACAGGACGGAATAGAACGTGCTTTGAGAGTGTGGCGGTGCTCCCAAGGGTAAGGGCTTACCCCTTGGGTGCTGTGGCGGGTGTTGGTCTTTGACGGTGGGGATAAAAATGCAGGAGAAGGAAGGGCTTGGTGGGACACATCAGAGGTATGTGTCACTATGGTGTATTCCGGCTAACGGAGGTTTGGTCGGAATATGGGAATGGTTGCACTGCAAGTAAGGTTCGTCTCCGAGTCGGTGTTCTACGGCTGGAGGCCTGGTATGGTAATGGTACAGTGCGGGTTTTTGGAACAATGTTAGTCCAAGGGGGCGCCGTCACAGACCAACATTCTCAGGGAGGATATAGAGATGCTGATAGTTTGTCAAGAATGTTTTGAAATGTTTGAAATGTTTTGAAGTTTTAAATTTCATGTTAAGTTATTTCTTTAATAAAATGGCTGCTGTGGCCAATTTGTTACTCCAAAAATGGTTGTGGTCTACAGTTATTATTAAGTGTTAAGATTGGGTAGAAGTAGAAGGGCCGAGCAGTGGTGGGGTGTGGCTGAACAGTTGGGTCCATCTAGTATACCCGAGTCATGACACTGTCAGGGAAGGGGTTAACATTGGGACAATCAATGAATTAAATGTGTTCCTAGGGAGTGCTTGCTAACTGTGGGGGAGGTGCTTGTACTGTGGGAAGGCAGAGATTTGTGTTCCTGCTTAGCAGAAACACCGGATCACTACCTTCCCTTGTCAGAGAACGGCGATCTGCCTTGTTTGCATTGGCAGACCGCCGTTCTGCTTCTCTCGGGAACAATCGGCAAGTCCTGACGGACTCTGACCCACTGATTGACTCCCGCTGTGACCAATCACAGCAGGAGCAAGTCTTGATTTTGTGCAGGAGAGCCACCTTGCTGCCGCATATGTACAATATTTGGTCAGCAATCTGTTAAAGAAGGACTAAAGACAAAACTGTTTTTTTTAAGGATAAAGTGGAGTGGGATTAGAAGACCTGTCAGCTTTTATTGCTGTCTGTGCCCTTGTTAAGGAGATTCACCCTCGCTGTTTGTCCTGTTTACTATTTTCATTGAAAGTGAGAGTAAAGAAAATCCCAAATTTTGGGTTGTCCCCAGAAAAATAATGGGGGGGGGGGGAGTCTTCCAATAGGCTCATTAGGTCCCCAAGGAATCACCTTAATTTGTATGGATCTCCTCTAACTTCCTGTTTGGCTATGGGACAGGAAGTGAAGGCAAATCTCCACAATGGGACACAGATGACAAATTAAACCTGACAGGGGTTGTAACCCTCCCTTACTCTATCCAAAATGAAAAAAACAGTTTTGCCTATAGTTTTACTTTAAAGAAAAAAGAAAAGGAATGGGGGGACCAGGAAGCCATATGGTGAAGTAAGTTAGTTTTATTTTTTAAAGCATAAAAACAATGGTAGTGCACTCACAAGAGCATTGGAGATCTGGGCATATCACTAGAGAGCTGGTTCTTAGCTGGGGATGGATGAGAGCAGGACCTCCGAACCAGGAGGGGAGAACGACCGCTGCTGGAACTGATGAAGCCACTGGGAGCCTACTGATGCCAACAAAGAGTACGCTGCTGGAACCGCCGATTCAGATGACAAGACACCACCGTAAGAACTGTCAGACAAGTAGGGAAGGCGTAGGGATCCACTTATCTTCCTGGAAACCTCCCCACTTGGGCTCAGACTGGTCAGGCCGCATTCTGCCCCTTCAGACAGATGATGTCTGCTCGGCTGAGATCCGCTCTGCTTCACGTTGTTGTCATCCGTGAATGTTCCTGGTTGGGCTTTCTTCCGCAGGGCTTATTGGGAATTGTTTTGTGTCTACTTCAATACAAGTTCTCTCAATTGCACTTGGACTCACTGTGTGTTACTGCCACCTACATGCGGTTCCATGGACACATTTCCAAACTGCCATTCAGGGACACCCCACCCCCCTCCCCCCATGTGCCCTCGCGCCCGCCCAAAAAAAGATGATTTTTGTTCCTTTTTTTTTTTAGCCAATCTTTGGAAAACAAAAGTGTCACCTTCTTCTTTATTACTGCCCCCTCAGTTGTTGTTCCCGTGTCGCCTTCATATCCCCCACTTGTCATCTTCACGTATAACTGTGACAGCAATAAATGAGGCTGACAAGTGAGGGGGTGGTAATACATGAGGCTGACAAGTGGGGGGTGGTAATATATGAGGCTGACAAGTGGGGGGTGGTAATACATGAGGCTGACAAGTGGGGGGTGGTAATACATGAGGCTGACAAGTAGGGGTCGGGGGCACTTCATTTATTATTGTCCCCCACTTGTCAGCCTCTTTTATTGTCCCCCTCCCCCCACTTGTCAGCCTAATTTTTATTGCCCCCTCCTTTGTCAGCCTTATTTTTATTACCCCCTTTATGTCACAGTCAGCCTCATTTACTGTATTACTGTACTGTGTCCCCACCACTCCCCCCCCAGCCCCAGTGCCCCGACTTGTCACCTGACCTTCCATCAGGTTCCATTTCCACTGCACTCACCTTCTAATTTGGTCTGGACTTGTGAGGTGACTGGTCTGACTGGTGGTGGACCATGGATGGTGCTGGTGGTAGTGTCGCGGTTGAGCACTGAGTGAGTGCCGGTCCTTGTTCCCTCCCTGGTCCATCCAGACTCCAGGCCGGGGCCCCTCTCAGGCAGACAGGCAGTCGGTCGGCACAGCCTCAGGCACGGGGCGGGAGAAGCGGAGAAGAAGTCGGGCACTGCGCTGGCTGCGGCCGGCCGGACAGCCGTGGATCTAAGCCAGCCACTGCACTGCAGAATGCCGCTGCTCGCCGGGATGCTCGGGTGGGTGAAGAGAAGACTGGAGCAGTCAGTGATGACAGTGGGTGAGTCCCCTCTGGCTGCTCTCTCTCTCTGCCTCTCGGTGCCGCAATCAGGAAAGGGAGAGGATGTGGGTGGACTCGGATCGTGCAGGGCAGCACTGGGTACAGGCCTCGCTCTGGGAGACTCTGCTGTTGTGAATGACGTCACTGGTTGCTAGACGCCAGGCGGGGTGGCCCTAGCAACCAGTCTGGCAATTAGCTTTTGGGGTGGCTGACTGGCTGTGTGACTGTCAGTATCATTCCGGGACACTGTATTGTCCCAGAATGAAGGTGCCCGGGACAGACCTGCTAATTGCGGGATTGTCCCGGGCAATCCGGGACACGTGGACACCCTAGATTTTATATCTCATCATACAGAAGCTGCTAAGCATCCATGTGCATGAGACCTTATGCCTAACAAGTAGTGAAATATAATAAGGTAATTAAAGCAAGCTGAGTTTACCCGCCCCTGAGGAACTTTGTCATCCAGGCTGTGCCCAGCCATCACCTCATTAATAGATGACTAGGTAATAAGGCCCTGTAATACCCAAGGACAACAATCCCAGACAACCTACTTACTTCCTAAAGATCTCTGTATTTAAATGTATTTAAGCTTTTATACATTTCATTTTTATCATTCATTTCCATGTACGCTTCAGAACTATGAAAACAAACATGAACTTACCTACATCTAAAAGTTTCAATTAAACTAATTTGTTGTTCACGGTCTGTATATGAGATTGTAGTTCACAGCGGGAGGGAGCAGTGCGAGAGCTCCGTCTAACTTCTGATATTAACGTTATAAATTAATAAGCGGTTTGAAAGACTTCATAAAATACATATGAAGTGAGTGACGGCAGCAGGTCTGCAGTGCTGACCCCTAAGACTTTTCTCTGTCTGTCTACTTTGCTCTTAATTGGCGTAGAACCAGAAATTCCACCAGCAGATGATATATCAATCTCTTGTGATATGCAATTACTCTCTAATTAACTTTATGTGTTTTTTTTGTTACCAATGTGAAAGCTGCAGCTCAGGAATGGGAGAGAGGTTTTTACCTTGCATAACATTACGTTAGCCTCAGGCTTTTTATGTTATTTAAAACTGCTTAGATTTAAATAAAATAAAAAGAATGATGCGGTCTTCATGGCGCATTCTTATTGAGCACTTTGAGTGTGCTTATTACTTAAGCAATCACGGCTGAGATTGACAGAGGTGAAAATGAATGATACCGTGGTGCCAATTGTGTTATTTTAATTAATGAATAAATTAATTATGTAATTAAAAAATGTTTTAAAGGGTCAGTCCAGCTACATTTTTAATTTCTGTTATATGTGAAGCCTGGTGGGCTGAGTCAGCCCATGTCTTCTTATATGTTTTCGATGCTTCCTGTACAATTTGGAGTTTTGGGTGACTCCATCCACCTTTGCGTGTTCAAGTTCCTCCTGTTAAACTCTCTCTAATATAATTAAACAAATTCAGTAGGGAGATGGTTAACTTGCTGCACATTTTCACTGTTGTACACTTGCAGAGCACTTGAAGCACAAGTTCTAGCTAACACGTTTCCAATTTGTAGCAAATTTGCATGGTTAGTCTCTAGCAAGAGCAAAGTTGCAGTGGTGAGTCTACAGCAAGAGCTCAGCGTGAAAATTCAGCCACAGTGACCCCTGTGGTGGGATGACTACTGCACAACATAACTGAACCAGAACTTGAAACAGACTTGCAGAATGTTTGCAAAGAAAGTTGATCTGGAGTCATGTAATGCAGACTTGCTGCAATTGTGCAACAAACATGTGAAGCCTGGCAAGTCTAGCAATAGCTTAACAAGTCATTTTCAAACTTGCAGCACCATTGCTTGCTATCTGAGTAATAGATTCCCCAAGTGATATAAAAATTGTCAGGTGGTTTAGCTCTAAAACATCTATTAACCACTTCAGCCCCAGAAGGATTTCACACTTTAGGACCAGAGCACTTTTTGCAATTCGGCGCTGCGTCGCTTTAACTGACAATTGCGCGGTCATGCGACGTTGTACCCAAACTAAATTTGCGTCCTTTTTTCCCCACAAATAGAGCTTTCTTTTGGTGGTATTTGATCACCGCAGCGTCATTTCTGATCGCCACTATAAACAAAAGAAGAGAGACAATTTTGCAAAAAAAACAAATTTCTTACTTTTTGCTAAAATACAAATCCAAAAAAAAAAAAAATATAAAAAAACATTTTCTTTCATCGGTTTTGGCTGATTTATATTCTTCCTCATATTTGTGATTTAAAAAATCGTAATCTGCGTTTATTGATTGGTTTGCGCAAAAGTGGCCGCGTTAACAGATGATGAGAATTAATTTCTGGGGTTTTTATTTATTTATTTTTTTTACTAGTAATGGCGGCGATCTGCGATTTTTAGCGGTACTGCAATATTGCAGCGGACATGTCGGACCATTTTGACACTTTTTTGGGATCATTGGCATGGCTTATACAGCGATCAGTGCTATAAAAATTCACTGATTACTGTGTAAATGCCATTGGCAGCGAAGGGGTTAACCTGGGGGGACGCTCTAAAGGTTAACTGTGTTCCCTGGGCGTGTTCTAACTGTGTCAGTGTTTGACTGGCAGGGGAAGGGGCGTGATCACAGCTTCCATATAGAGGAAAGCTGTGATCACAGCCCTTCCCCCTCTCACAGAACGGAGATCTGTGTTTACTTACATGGACCTCCGTTCTTAAACTGCGCCGCACCCGGTCCCTGGCCCCCCAGAACACAGTGAGCGCGCGGGCGCGCCTCCGGTGGCGTGTGCGCGCACATAGTGCATGATATCGCAGCCGCCATCGTATGACAGCGGTTTGTGATATCGAGCCACCTTGTCGCCATCAACCTGCGGTTGACGGTCGGCAAGTGGTTAAGAAACAATGTATCAGTTTTGGGTGGACTTATCCTTTTGGCCACTTTCACACTGAGGTGCTTTACAGGCATTTTTTTTATCTAAAAATAATTGTAAAGCGCCTCAAAAATTCCCCCCAATCGACCCCAGTGTGAAAGCCCGAGTGCTTTCACACTGGGGCGGTGCGCTTGCAGGAGGTTACAAAAAGTCCTGCAAACAGCAGCTTTGGGGTGATACGGTGAGAGGTGTATCCACCGCTCCTCCACCACCCCTGCCATTGAAAACTATGGGCAGCGCTTCTGAAGCGCCTGCAAGCTGCCTCGGAAGCGCAGAGCAGTGGCGCTTTTAACCCGAATAGTGGCACCATAGCGCCACTATAACAGTGGTAAAGCAGCGTTTTACCGCTGACCCCCGGGCGGCCTCAGTGTGAAAGTGGCCTTTAGAAGAAAATGATCTCACCAAACTGAGCACTACTGGAAATAATGCAAGGTTGTAAAAATGTTGCATCAAAAAATATTTTAGGGTAAAGGCTACAAAAATAACTCAAACCCCAGAGCAGAAAGTAGAACCCATGGCCATCGCGTTCTGAGGCTGTAACGTTTTGACGTTTTTTGACGCCGAGGCCACAAAACACCAACAAACGCCACCTAATATTGTACCGGCGTTTTCCGTGTGTTTTTTGATGCCGACGTTTTTAGGTTGAAAAATAGCAGAGGGATGATTTTTTTTAAAAAACGCCTATTTACGCCGACACTCACTAACGCTCAAAAACGCCAATGCATAACGCCGAAAAACGTTAACTTTTTTTTCCTTGATGTCGGACCCGACGTTTTGTTTATTTTTTTAGATACGCCCGTGTGTATGAGGCCTTAAAGAGCAGGGTACCATGGAAAGCAGCTTTACTTACCTTAGCCCTGATTCACTCAGCAGATGATGCTCTTCTCTTCTCTACTGCACCTCAAAGGAAGTCCGAAAAAGTATCTTCATTTATTGAAGCATCAAATAGCATGGTACAGGATGAACCAGGTCAAAAGGCACAAGGAGAAGCCCCACTGCAAGGGTACCTTTGAAATTTCCCAAGTGTTCAGCTTTAAATGTTATGTCCTTTGATGTCCCTATTTCAAGATGTTTTTTAGCCTTATTGCTGCAGATACTTGCAATGGCTGAGATCAGAAAAGCAGTGAAGTTTGAAGCCACTGGTAGAGAGGAAGGTAAGTATAGAGCAGGGATATGCAATTAGCGGACCTCCAGCTGTTGCAAAACTACAAATTCCACCATGCCTCTGCCTCTGGGTGTCTTGCTTGTGGCTGTCAGAGTCTTGCTATGCCTCATGGGACTTGTAGTTCTGCAACAGCTGGAGGACCGCTAATTGCATATCTCTGGTATAGAGCATCTTCCTTTGATAAATAGACAGGAAGTGGGATTCAAGTTAGAAATATTGTAACATTTATTGATAAAATAAACAAAGCGTACTTACATCTAAGGCCTCTGAGTGACAGCAGTGCTCGGGGTAGAGCATCAAAGAGGTGGTATACAGAGGTCGCTGTACAGGGTCCTTCAGCCGACTTAGAGGGACCCACAAGGTAAACAAGTGTCCCCCAAAAGATTTATCAGAGCCAAATCCTATTCGAGTGACAGCAGAGACCGGGATAGAGCATCAAAGAGGTGGTACACAGCAGCGGCTGTACAGGAATCTTCAATCAGCTTAGAGGGACCTGCACAGTAAATAACAAGTGTCCACCAAAACCGCAGCATACACCGCCACCGTGAAGCCTCGTGGCACAGTCTACATGAGTGTAAAGGAGTGGTAACGTGCTTCAAAGGGTAAATCCTTCTTTGTCAAATCTCAGAGTTTGACAAAGAAGGATTTACCCTTCGAAGCGCGTTGGCGCCCCTTTACACTCACGTAGACTGTGCCACGAAGCTTCATGGTGGCGGTGTATGTTGTGGTTTTGGTGGACATTTGATGTTTACTGTGCAGGTCCCTCTAAGCCGGCTGAAGAATCCTGTACAGCCGCCGCTGTGTATCAGCTCTGATGCTCTATCCCGGTCCCTGCTGTAACTTGATTATGTTTTGGCTCTGATAAATCTGCCTCTGAAAGATACCAATTCTTCTACATTTATGGACTCGCCTGTCATTTCTCATGGTGCAAAGGGATATAAATATTGTATGTATATATCTTTTATGTGCAGATGACTTCACATCTTCAGAGTCTACTTATAAATTATTGTGTGAACCTTGTCATTTTGTGGCATTTCAGGCAGCCAAACAGTTTTCAAGGCCACTGTAGATTTGTTTTGTTTCTTGTGATATCTGATCAATTTTTTCCTTTTATAAAATATACTATTTCAGCATATCAAAGGGGTTTTCTGGCTCTTATAGCCTCGGCTCTGTTAGATCATTTTTACTTACATCCCATGGCCTGGCTTGAGAATAGAGGTGATTCGCTGAGGGCTTGAGTGGATGACAGTTGGTTTCAGAGTAGTTATCATTGTCAACTTGACTCCACAGTCTGATCAAGCGCTCGACTAATGTCTTTTTAAACATTGCAGTTATAAATTCCTCAGTCTAACCACTGTGGTTTGGCAGTGGGTCTAATTTGCTGGAAAGGAAAATTACAGTCATAAATAGCTAGACATAGCTTTGAATCATGAATTACAAACTGGCCTATTTGAAAGACTTGTGAACAGTCGCTGGAAAGTGGTTTATAATGTTTTTAATGCATATAGGTCGCCCATCTCTAGTGACAGGAGAGGGTGCATTCTTAGTGATGTCACCAGTTTCAACTGAATAAATAGGCCATATATAAGTTATGTTACAAGTGTCTATTGGATAGTTCTGCTGCATTCCTTGTGATGTCACCAATCTGTAATGAATGACTAGGTCACTTTCTTGAGGATGTTGTTGGCCTCTAGTCAAAGTATTGGATGCATTCTCAGTGATGTCACAATCTCTAGTGAATGGATAGGCTGCATTCTCAGAGATGCCACCAGCCTCTGGTGAACAGATAGGCCTCATTCTCAGTGATGTCATTGGCATACCTACCAATAGTCCAAGTTTGTCTGGGACCTTCCCACATTTTCACCTTACTCTTGCTGTCTGGTGTTCAGGAGCTGTGTCCTGCAAATGCATTGCCTCTATAAGTTCAGCCCACAGCTTATCCATATGCAAATTGCCATGGAAATTGCCAGCATGAGATTTGCATATGAACAAACAGATTATGTGATTTGGGGGTCCATACTGGTGGGGAGAGAGAGGGCCTGTACTGGAGGGAGGTGGTTCATACTGTAGGAAGGGTCTGTACTGGAAGGGGAGTCTTTACTGGTGGGGAAGGAGAGGGTCTGTACTGGAGGGGGGTCTATACTGGAGGAGGGAGTCTGTACTGGGCAGTGGGGCTGTACTGGAGGGAAGTTGTATTGTAGGGGGTCTGTACTGCTGGGGATGGAGGCATCTGTACTGTAGGGGGTCTGTACTGCTGCAGTGGAGGAGCTCTACACTGGAGGGGGGAGCGTCTGTACTGAAGGAGGGTCTTTATTGGTGGCTGGGAGGGGATCTGTACTGGTGTAGAGGGAGGCACCTGTACTAATAAGGGAGGGGGTCAGCACTGGAGGTGGTCTGTACGAGGGGAAGGTCATGTCTGGGAAGGATGTCATC
>BLSH010022043.1:1628807-1641949 GCA_018402905.1 Glandirana rugosa
ACCTGAGGTACCGTCGGATGCACACCCAAATCGGGGCGGAGATTATGGGGTATCCTGTGGAGAGGGTATTTAGAAACGAGGCTCGGTCGCGGGCACAAGGTATTTATCGGATGACGTCGATAAGCCCTCCCGAGGCCGACGGTACCTCAGGTAGTCCTTTCCTTTTAATGCCATTCATAAACCATCCCTTAAAAGGCAAAAGGACTGTCTGAGGTACTGTCGGATGCACACCCTTTATTGAGCGGTTGTGTGGGCCCACCCGTTTTTTTTACGACTTGTTTTTTCTAAATAAATTGTGGCAGATGACTGTCTTGAACTGCCGGCTTCCTCCTTCGGCCGTCAAGTTCTGTCAGTAGACGGTGTTAAATAAATCTTTTTTGTTCAGCATTTTTTTTGCCCACCCGGGTGTGTTGGCGAGTTATTTCCCACACGTAGGCTGTCATGGAGTCTGTCAGGAAAACGGAAAATTCCCTACCAAATACTTACCGTAATTTTCCTTTCCTGATGGACTCCATGGCAGCCGGAGCCCTCCCGAATAGCTGCAGTAGGCTATTTATGGAACACGGGCGCTGGCTCGGAGCAAAGATTTATGGGAGAGGTGTCCTATGGGGTATTAGAGGCGGGGCTAAACCCACACGTAGGCTGCCATGGAGTCCATCAGGAAAGGAAAATTACGGTAAGTATTTGGTAGGGAATTTTCCGTTTTCTTCAGAAATTTAGGCCAAAATGTATTCTGCTACATATCTTTGGTAAAAAAAAAAAAAAAATCCCAGTAAGTGTATATTAATTGGTTCGTGTGAAAGTTATAACGTCTTTTTCTTGAGGCTCTTAAAATGCCAGGACGGTACAAATACCCCCCAAATGACTACTTTTTGGAAAATAGACAGTCTGAGGCATTTAGTAAGAGGCATGGTGAGTTTTCCAAAGTTGTAATCTTTTTGTCACTTTTTTTTGAAAATGAAGAAATTAAATAAAATTTGTTTGTTTTTTTCACATTTTTTTATCTACTGTTAGAAGTGCAGAACAGCATCATCATATGACTGGTGTGGCGATGATCAGGGACACTGACAGTATGTTAAAAAAAAAGTAAAATCATTTTTCATTCAATTGTTTAACTGCGTTCCGGGACATTACCGATCACTGTAAAGAGCCTATGACGTAAGTTCTTTACCATGTGATCAACTGTGTCCAATCAGCTGACAGCGCGTGAGGAGAGGAGAGCCGGTATGCAGCATTCCTAAGTGGGAACACTGACAATCAGGGCACTGATCATTAGTGTCCTGATTATCAGCGCAATACTCCATATTCCCATCGCACACGGTCCTGGATAAAGCTCTAGAAGATTTGTGTGTTCACATGCCTGACGAAGGGGTGCTGTGTGACTCCGAAACGTTGCACTACCTGCTCTGTGATCATGCTGCAATAAAAAATTGTTTGGACGCTGCCTGTTGATCCACGGTGTGCTGGCAAATATCCACATTATGATTATCAGTGCAGTCCCAGCAGTGCCCACCAGTGCTGCCAATCAGTGTTCACTAGTGCTGCCTGTCAATGCCCATCAGAAATGCCTGTCAGTGCCCATCAGTGCCAACTATCAGTGCCCCCATCAGTGTCCATAAGTGCTGCCTATCAGTGCCTATCAGTGCCCATCAGTGCCGCTGGTAAGTGCCACCAATCAATGCTGCATATCAGTGCTGCATATTAGGGATTTTTTTTTTTTTAACACTTTTTTTTACACTTTGCTGATACAATGAAGATCATTGTAACAGCAATGCTTTAGTTACATTCATGACAGCTGTGATTATTAGTGATCTGTTATTGTTGACAGCTAATCTCATGGTACAGGGTGCTGTGATTGGCCCAGGTATCATGTGATAGCTGTGGGCCAATCACAGCTCTCTAGTATAATAAGCAGAGCTGTTATGAATGAGATCACATGCGTGAGCCGCTTAAAGCATGGGCACAGCAAACAACGCCCCCCCCCCCCCTTAGCCCAAGTAGGAGCAATCATGTACATGTACGTAATTGTGCCTGCACATGCTGCCCCACCACAGCACAGTTACTGATAAGTGGTTAAGGTGTCAACATCACTTGGCAGAACCAGTTACATGGACGCAATGATCTTTATAGCTGTCTGTAAGGGTGACATTCTGACCACCACTGTAAGGGGGGCATTCTTGCTACTAGCCACCAATGAGACATTTTTTTTTTCGTGACCACTACTGTAATGAATTGGTTTTTGCATGGGTTCTCGGAGATGTGAAAATTACTTCAAGGGTTCCTCTGTAGTAAGAAGGTTGAGAAAGGCGGCTATAGAGTTTATGCAAAAAAAAAAAAAAAGAGTTGCAAAAAGTATAAAAAATAGTGAAAAAAAAATTGGTAACTGTTTATGATAGTCCCTTAAAAAATATCAAGCAGTCCCATATGGTGAATTCAAAGGTGCTCGTGCTCAATAGGTTAGCATAAAGGTGCTCCAAAGGTGCTCAGACTTTGTGTGCCCCACATGGATGTACACTCACCCCTCCTATATTGACCAACTATCTCTAGTATGCTCAAACAGCGCTTGTGGGGGAGTGTCCCCTGTAGATTTTGGCAGTGTCCGGCTCAATAGATGTTAATCCATAAAAGGGCTAATCATAGGCATAAGAAGAGAAAACTTCATAGTGCAGTAACGTTTAAAAAGGTTTATTCAGATCAAATAAAACAATGAATAAACTCACATTTTGCTGCAGTGCCTAATAATCCTGGCAGCAGGCGATTTGCTTGTAGGGGAATCAACCCTCGTTATTGCCATCCATAGCCCGGCTCACGTTCGGTTTCCTACAGCAGATACAGCCAGACGTGCGTCATGATGAATCAAGCCTCGACGCGTTTCAGCCAATCACAAACGGGCCATCATCAGGAAGCTCTGTGTAACAACCTAGCGCTGTGTTTCTATTTTTAAATTTGTCATACTGCTGAAAGCAAGTTTTCCACTGCAGCTGCTTGCTCTTAAGAGGAATTAGGACTTATATCTAAGGCACTGAAGTTTATTTTTTGATTAGCTGTTTGACAGTTGGTGCCCAAAGAAAGTATTTGCCTTGTTCATTCCTCTTCAACCCACAGAATACTCCTATACCTCGGAGACACCACGGAGGTCCCATTTGACTGGACACTCCTTCTTACATAGTTGTCACTGGAACAGGCATCCCCATTGGAGGATTTCGCCTCACCTCCTGGTTCGGTGACAACAGTAAAATTTGTGGATTTCCCATCATGCTCTGACAAGGGTTGTTAGAAAAATAAAGAGTTTAAATCTCCCAACAGGGCCAATTAAATCTTGACAGACGTTCTAATCCTTTACACTCTATCAAAAAAAAATATTGGCTTTAGATACACTTTAAGGCTGAGCAGATAAACGCTGTTACTTATCTGTGCTGCACAGTCCTGATCAATACAAGATTTCAGTAACGGTTGCTTTTTGGAGTGGAAGGACACAATACCCAATATTGTGCGTCCTGGCCCAGGCTCGGCCGCTGCGGGTTAAACTTTTGTATGTTTGTGCATGCTTAGGCCGGAAGAGGGGGGTGAGCGCTCGGCGTTAAAATGCGAGCCCCAATAAAGCAGCAGAGGATCGCCTGTCACAAAGAGCCAGGTTTGTTTTGGCAAAGAGGCAAAGAGCCAGCAGCTGGTTTTGATTATGTCAAAGGAAATTAGTTTTTAAGAACAAATTTCGGAGCTGGCTGTAAATCAGGCCTCGGTGAGAGGATTCCGGAAAAATATTGACACAAGGACAGAGATAGCGAGGTTTTCATATGCGTTTATCCCTGGATGTATATAAACATCGACGCAAGGAAACATGGCCGCATACACACTGTGTACACAAGGATTACATGAGGGTTAAACATCCCCCAAAATTGAAAATGAAAAAAACTCCACCCTGATCATTCAAGCCCAACCTGCAGTTTTCATTCGCCGATCAGCTATAACTGACAGTAAATGACCACCCACCTAATATTGGGGAGGTCCCTCTTTTGCTGCCAAAACAGCCCTGACCCATCAAGGCTAGGGTTGCTACCTCATCCCTTTAAACCTGAACACATATGAACTACACAGGTTCTGAGGCTAATTTAATGCAGATAAGGCATTAAGCGAGTTTAATTACCACCTTACTCAGCCACAGAACCTGTGTAATTCATATGGGTTCGGGTTTAAAGGGTTGAGGTGGCAACCCTAATCAAGGCATGGACTTCACTAGACCTCTGAAGGTATGCTGTGGTATCTGGTGCCAAGCCATCAGTAGCCGATCCTTTAAGTCCTGTAAGTTGCAAGGCGAGGCCTCCATGGATCAGAGTTGTTTTTATAGCACATCCCACAGATGCTTGATTGGATCAAGATCTGGAGAATTTGGAAGCCAAGTCAACACCTCAAACATGTTGTGTTCCTCAAACCATTCTTGAACCATTTCTGCAGCGTGCATTATCCTGCTGAAAGAGGCCACTGCGATCAGGGAATACCTTTTCCATGGAGGGGTGGTCTTGGTTAGCAACAATGTTTAGGTAGATGGTACGTGCCAACTAACATCCACATGAATGGCAGGAGCCAAGGTTTCCCAGCAGAACATTGCCCAAAGCATCACACTGCTTCCACCAACTTGCCTCCTTCCCATAGTGCATCTTGGTACCATCTCTTCCCCAGGTAAGTGAAGCACTGGACCATCCACATGATGTAAAATAAAACGTGATTCATTAGACTAGACCACCTTCTTTTATTGCTCCGTAGTCCAGTTGTAATGCCCAAGTGCCCATTATCTGTGCTTTTGGCTGTGGGCACCGGTCAGCATGGGCACCCTGACCGGTCTGCAGCTACACAGCAAATTGTGATGGCCATTTTTTTCTGCTTTTAATGCATCAACTTCAGGGACAACATGTTTACTTGTTGCCCAATATTTTCCACTGACTTTCAGATGCCATTGTTATGGGATTATCAATGTTAACCTCTTCAGCCCCGGAAGGATTTACCCCCTTAATGACCAGATTCCTTTTTTTTTTGCGATTCTGCGCTGTCACTTTAACTGACAATTGCGCGGTTGCGTGACATTGTACCTAAACAAAATTGACATCCTTTTTTTCCCCACAAATAGAGCTTTCTTTTGGTGGTATTTGATCACCTTCGTGTCATTTCTGATCACCGCTATAAACAAAAAAGAGCGCCAATTTTGAAAAAAAACAAATTTTTTTTTACTTTTTGCTATAATACATATGCAAAAAAATTGATAAAAAACAAATTTATTCATCAGTTTTGGCCGATATATATTCTTCCTCATATTTGTGATAAAAAAATCGCAATCAATGTATATTGATTGGCTTGCGCAAAAGTTGCTGCGTTTACAAACCATGAGAATTAAGTTATGGCGTTTTTACTATTTTTTTTTTTTTACTAGTAATGGCGGCGATCTGCGATTTTTATCGGGACTGTGATATTGCGTCGGACATGTCGGACATTTTTGACACTCTTTTGGGAAGAATGACATTTATACAGCGATCAGATCTAAAAATAGCCACTGATTACTGTATAAATGTCATTGGCAGTGAAGGGGTTAACCTGCAGGGGCAATCTAGGGATTAACTGTGTTCCCTAGGCGTGTTCTAACTGTGTGGGGGCTGGGCTGGCAGGGGCATAAGAGATCTAACTGTTCCAAGTGACAGGGATCAGTAGATCTCTGTCATGCCGCCTGACAAAGCAGGGGACCACCGTGTTTACATCGGCGGTTTCCTGCTTGTCTGCTGTACCAGGCGATCGCGGGTCGCCGGCAGACGTCGACCAAAGCTGGTGCGCCCAGCTGTGCATAATAACCAGCTTCCAACTTTAGTTTGTTCAGTTAAAGTGTTACTAAACCCAGCAATATAAAAACAATTCACCCCCCACAGTGCACACAGCTTCTAAATCTTATTTTTATATCAAAATACTGCTGCTATATACCTTTTTTTCATCTGTATATTGTGTTCAGGTGATAAACTGCAAGGACCCAGGGCTTTCCCATTGTTCATGTAGGAGGAGATCTCACTCTCCTCTGATGAAACTTCCTTTGTATCAGTGACCCTTCACCCACAATCTGGCCAGAGCTGATTGGTGCTTTGCCAATGACATGCTCAGTCCATAAACAAACAATCACTGCCTCTAGAAATCCACTACAGCTTGTGTCCTCCATGCTTTTATGGGAGGCGGATCTTCCATGAATCAGCATGTGATATCCCACCCACTGTGTTCTTTTTTAGTTACTGGGCATGGAGTAGGAGCGAGGAACTGAGCTGTCATTTTGATGCTGTATACATGCCCGCATGTCTGATGTAAATACCATGTGACCTGAAAATCTCAACTGCAACAGGAAATCTCTAACACAGCATATGAGACCGAACAGAGCATATGCAAACTTACCACCCTGCCTGCATGTAGTATGGCATTACACAGATAGACAGTGCAAGAAGGAAGTGTCTGGCCATACATTAACCCCTTAAGTTCCACATTGAGTATAACAAGCATGCTATTCTGCATATACAGATTGATTTTACTGTTGTGGGTTTAGTAACACTTTAAGCTCTGACAATAAGCCTAGGTTGACATTGATGTGATTTGGCATGCAATTTGACATGACGGCTATTGTCAGCAATGGCGCCGTCCAAATCAGTGCGATGCTGAATTTGCGGCGACACACTGATTCTCAAAAGTTATTTCTGTACTACTTTTGGTGACTTCAGGTGCGATTTCAATAGACATCTGTGCAGGAACAGATGTCTCTGAAATCGCCCCCAAAGTCGGACTGACATGTGGGTATTAAATTTAGCGAGTGAACTCGCACCATTTCAATCCCGCAGTAGTGTGAACCTAGGCTAAGACCTGGGAGCTGATTGGTTACCCAGATTCTGGGTGCGCCAGTTTTAGTAAATCTCCCCCATTAGGTTGCACAGTAACAACAGGAGAGGCAAGCTGACCCACACAAGATTACAGTTCTCCAGCCATCCCTGTAATTCTGCAATGCCTATGGACCAGGCAGAGTTTTTCTGTAATATTTGCCTCTTGCTTTCAGTAAACAGCCCAATTCTTCCTGGCTGGCTTGCAGAAATCGGGGTGTTGTCTGACCCCGATGGGAATGTCCAGTTCTCATTACAATGCTAGCGGCCCTTATCTACAGCCATGTGCTGCCTTTCTGTGCAGAGTATGAATGGTGTGATCTTCCCCTGATTATCTGAAAAGATTTCCTCGTCCTGAGTGTCGGTGCAGGCTTCCCCCTGAACACACGCTGCTCTGCCCTGCGTTTCCTTCCTCAGACACAGGCTGGGATATGGTACTGATTGTATTCATATCAGTATTTTCAAATGTCCTTCCGCTCCGAAAAAAGGCACATCGCTGAGCTCCGGTCCCACGACATCCCACAAATAGTGCGTGGCGCCTGCCAGTGACCTGCTCTGCTTTCACCAGGATAAGGGCTCCAGTGGTACTGGGCGTGCAGAGATGATATAGGTTACAACAATGGAGATGTCGTACAGCTCCCTGAACAGATATATGTATCACACACCAGAATGTGTATCCTGTATGGAACCCATAGATTTCCATATTACTTTGACACATCGGGTTCTTTACAGAATAGCTTAGTGCCCATTCACACTGATGTGTTGCATTAACGGTAAAGCATGCACTTTACTGCAACGCACATTAATGCCTAATAGGATGTACATTGTGCTGCAATTATAATCATTTAGAATGTCACCCCAACGCACTAGTACAGTGAACACCAATGCACCTGCAGTACAGCGCACCAACAGAATGCATCATGGTATACTGCACTGCCAAAAATATTGCAGATGTGTCTTTTTGTGATTTATGGAGTGCTGCAAGCCTGAATGCACAATGACATATTGAAACTCATTGCCTATTGTGAACGGCTTTGGCCTTTGAAGAGTAGACACGTGTAATTTGTTTCGTTCCGAATGTAAATTTGTAGGAATTTTTGGTTATTTAGAGATTTGGATGTATCAGAATGAAATAGTAACAAATTTCATTGAAATTCGGTTTATTCAATTTCTAATGAATTCCAACTTTACAGAACGATTCGAGTTCAGAAAAATGATCGACCAATTTGAATTCTGTGTGAAGAATAACTGGTTGTTAACCAGTTCCCGACCGGTTCGCATACATTTACTGCTGCAGAGTGGCATGATATTGCAAATCGCCCTCTATAAACGGCGACTCGCGCGTGCGCGGGTCGGGCGGACTCGATGTCCGCTGGCGACCCGCGATCTCCTGGCACAGAAGAAAAACAGGGTACCGCCAATGTAAACACGGCGGTTCCCTGTTCTGTCAGGTGGCATGTAAAAGATCTACTGACCCCTGTCACTGGGATCAGTTAGATCTCTTATGCCCATGGTAGCCCAGTCCCCTCACAGTTAGAACACGCCTAGGGAACACAGTTAACCTAGATCTCCCCCTGCAGGTTAACCCCTTCACTGCCTAGGACATTTACACAGTAATCAGTGGCTATTTAAATTCGTGATTGCTGTATAAATGTCATTGGTTCCAAAAAAGTGTTAAAAATGTCCAACATGTCCGCTGCAGTATCCCTGTCCCAATAAAAATCGCAGATCGCTGCCATTACTAGTAAAAAAAAAAAGTAAGAACACCATAAATGAATTCTCATGGTTTGTAAACGCGGCAACTTTTGCAAAAAACAATCAATAAATGCCGTTCGCAATTTTTTTTTTACCACAAATATGAAGAAAAATATATATCGGCCAAAACTGATCAATAAATGTGTTTTTTTGTTCTTTTTTTTGTTAATAGTGGTGATCAGAAGTGACGCAGAGGTGATCAAATACCACCAAAAGAAAGCTCTATTTGTGGGGAAAAAAGGGTGTCAATTTTGTTTGGGTACAACGTCGCACGACCGTGAAATTGCCAGTTAAAGCGCCACTGTGCTGAATCGCAAAAAGGGCTCTGGCCCTACAGTGGGAAATCCTTCCGGAGCGGAAGTGGTTAAGGAAGCCAGCCGCGGTGTCCTTAACAACTGATGACTCATCAGCTGTCAGCGGACTTCCCCACTGACAGCTGAAATGTAAACAAAAGAATGCCGGCAATAGAAAATTTAAAAAAACTGTGTGGGGTCTCCCCAAAATCCATACCAGACCCTTATGTATGTGTTTAATATGCAGGGGACAAGGTGCTTTGGGGTGGGGGGGCAGAGCCAAAGCACCCCCTCCATGTTGAAGGCATGTGGCCTGTTATGGTTCGGGGGGGGCTCCTTTGTCCCCCCCCCCCATTTCCTGATGAGTCATCAGTTGTTAAGGACACAGCGGCTGGCTCCTAGATTAGAATTAGAATAGGTAGATCATTTTTTGACCGATCCAAATTCGAATTGTTCCACACATTTGGAATACGTTAGAAAACTAATATATGAGTCAAAATAAACTAATTTCATTACTATTTCATTTGGAGATTTGGCTATATCTGAATCTCTGAATAAGCAAAAATTTGTCTGAATTCATATTCGGACCAATGTCTAACTTTAATTGTACACTGAAAAATGTCTGGGATACTTCCTGAAAATAGCATTGCATTTCCTAGTATGGGAGAGTGCCTGGGCACTCCAGTACTACAGCCGCAGGCTGCTAGTCTCAGGAGAATGTTCTGCTCACTGCCCTCCTTGCTGGAGGCTCTGATATGAGGAAGTAAAGCCCTGCCTGTTCTAAGATGACCACCTCCATACATAGACAATACAGAACAAGGCATGGTAAGTTAGTAATGGGGGACAGATCAGCTGCAGGGAAACCACAGACAATACTGCTGATTAATCCATTGCCTCCAGTTACTGCTTAAATGAGAAGTAAATTCACCTCCCCCAAGCTTCCTTTCTGGGGCTGAAATCTTCGATACTGCGATATTGCAGCGGACATGTTGGACATTTTTGACACTTTTTTGGGACCAATGACATTGATACAGCGATCAGAAATTTAAATGTCCACTGATTACTGTGTAAATGTCATTGGCAGTGAAGGGGTTAACCTGCAGGGGGAGATCTAGGGGTTAAATATGTTACCTGGGTGTGTTCCAACTGTGGGGGGCTGGGCTACCATGGGCATGAGAGATCTAACTGATCCCAGTGACAGGGATCAGTAGATCTCCCAGGCCCCCACCAACAGAGCGGGGAACCGGCGTGTTTACATTGGCGGTTCCCCATTCTTTGCCTGTGGCCGCTCATCGTGGCTCGCCGGCGGACATCGGGTCTGCCCGAGCCGTGGGCACACTCCTCAGGAGCACGGCGGGCGTGCGCACGCCCCCTAGCGGCCACTCGCAGATCGCCACTTTTTTACGGCGATTCGCGCCCAGCGTCCACACTGCCGCCGTAAATAGACGGTAGGTGGAAGTGGTTAAGTTGGCTTGTCACTGTCACCAGTAGATTTCACTGTATCATTGAACATAGTATGAGATTTCGCAAACAAACAAAAGTTATGGATATTTATATTTCCTTCAGCCAATCCAGTAGTAGTTTACGCCACAGGTGCATGCTGGGTGATGATATAAATATTTGGGCCAAGCCATATCTTTACTCTCTTTCCCTGGTCTAGGAATGCGCTGCTAAATGGAGCTCTACTGTTAGGCCCAATAGCCTGGTTTAGGGCCTAACATGTGCTTAAGTGGTCCTGACACTGCCCTGCCTGGTCTGGAGGAAGCTGTGCAAAGGAAGAGACCCAGGGGAGGCCGCTTGCTGGAGAAAGCCAGGAAGAAGGCTGGTCTCTTAGAAGGGCCTGGTGACTCACTTGGAGGATGCCCTGAAATTTGGCAATGTGCTTACAGTGTTTCCATGTCGGCTTAAGGATTCTGACACTTTGAAGATGGATATTGATCTGGAGAGTCTGTAAGTGATCTGCTACAGCATTTGGGACACCTCGCCCTCACCTTAACCATTCTGCAATAAAAGTTTAAAAAGACAAAAGTGACAAGCCCAATATCCTTTCCTTTCCTATCTGGCATTTGATACAGTCCCCCACAAACATTTACTTTACAAACTGAGGTCTGTGGGCATGGACCATAGAGTGAGTACCTGGATTGAAAACTAGCTACAGGAGCGAGTTCAAAGGGTGGTGATAAATACTCAGAATGGTCCGGTGTGGTAAGTGGGGTCTCCCAAGGATCAATGGGATCAGTTCTATTTAATTTATGCATAAACAATATAGAGGTTAGGATAAATAGCTCAATCTCAATATTTGCGGATGATACAGAGTTAAGCAGGGCAATAACTTCTGCTCAGGATGTGGAAACCTTACAGGAAGACCTAAATAAAATAATAAGGGAAGGCATCTACATGGCAAATGAGGTTTAATGTTGAAAAATGCATTTGTGTGCCAAAAATACAAACGTAAGTTACTCGCTAGGGGGAGAACCTCTGGGGGAATCTAGGATGGAAAAGGACCTGGGGGTAGATGACAAGCTGCTGCAATGCCAGGCTGCTGCAAGCAAAGCCAACAGAATATTAGCATGCATTAAAAAGGGAGTTACTCCAGAAATAAAACAATATATTTTCCATTGTACAAGACTCTGGTCCGGCTACATCTTGAGTATGTCGTCCAGTTCTGGGCGCCAGTGCTCAAGAAGGATGTGCTGGAACTAGAGTGAGTCCAGAGAAGAGCAACAAAGCTAATAAAGGGACTAGATGATCTCAGTTATGGGGAAAGACTGCAAGCATTGAACTTTTTCTCTCTGGAGAAGAGACGCTTGAGAGGAGATATGATAGCGATGTACAAATACCGTACTAGTGACGTTGGCATAGGGAAAAAACTTTTCAGTGAAAGGGAGTTTAAGAAGACATGTGGCCATTCACTGAAATTTCAGAAGAAGTGTTTTAACCTTAAACTGCGTAGAGGGTTCTTAATTGTCAAAGTGGTGAGGATGTGGAATTCTCTTCCACAAGTAGAGATATCAACAGGGAGCATGAATAGTTTAGAAAAAAAATATTATATGGGCATCAGACTTCACCATCAGGCAGTTCCTCTCGAAAAGATTTAATTGACACTAGATAACAGATACTAACTACTAGCACCTCCTGTCCCGACAGACAGTAGGGTTGGGCCGAACCCCCCTGGTTCGGTTTGCACCAGAACTTGTGAACAGGCAAAAAATTTGTGCAAACACGCGAACAGCAGAGCGCGCTGTGGTTGGCCAAAACATGCAGGCCATGTGCATGCCTTTGCCAATCAGCGTGTGTGATTCCCTGCGGTCTTGCACTGCATTGTGGGGCGCTCAAATTTGGGCGAACGCCCGATAATGTCCGAGATTATGCGAATGGGCAAACGCCCGAAGTTGGAGTCATACTTACCTTTGACTCGAACATCCTTAACAGACAGCATTTGACGTGCATTTGTATTCAGCCCCCCTGAGGTCAATACTTTGTAGAACCACCCTTTGCTGCAATTACAGCTGCAAGTCTTTTTGGGGATGTCTCTACCAGCTTTGCACATCTAGAGAGAACATTTTTGCCCACTAATTTTTGCAAAATAGCTCAAGCTCTGTCAGATTGGATGGCGAGTATCTGTGAGGAGCAATTTTCAAGTCTTGCCACAGATTCTCAATTGGATTTAGGTCTGGACTAGAGTTGAGCGAACCTCTGGAAGTTCGGGTTCTGCTGGTCCGTCCGAACTTCGGGACAAAGTCCGGGTCCGGGTCCGGACGGAACCCGAACGATCGCACGGACAACGAACCCCATTGAAATCAATGGGGACCCGAACTTTTATGCACAAAAATGGCTGTAACAAAGTCCTGGACAGCCCTAGAGGGCTGCAAAAGGAAGTAAAATGGGGGTAAGGGTAGGGCAAGTGCCCTACAAAAAAATGGGGACAGGGAAATAACTGTAAATATTTTTAAAAAAATAAAAACATAAAAAAGCAAAAATGGAGGTGAATGTGGATCATCTTCAAACTGTGTCTGAAAAGTATTAATTAGCGGTAGAAGCCATATAACTGTTCTAAAATCATCTTCAAACTAGGGCAAGTGCCCTACAAATAAATTGGGATAGGGAAAATAAATTAAAATCAAGTAAAAAAACGGGAAGGGGGGTGGATGTGGAGTAGGAGCCTAGAGGTTGACTAGGCCATGACCGAGGCAGTGTAGGTGGA
>BLSH010022043.1:1658717-1671657 GCA_018402905.1 Glandirana rugosa
ACCCCCCCCCCCCCGCTCTTCTCCTCCTAACCCCGACGAGACACGTTTTAGTAACGTGTCTCGTCCATTCACATTGCATAAACTATAAAAATTTTCTTTTATGGAAATCATAGTGAAATTCGAACCAAGTGTGAATGATCAAACGCACACAGTGTACATCCCGTCGGGTAATTAAAATTACCCGACGGGATGTACGCTCTTTACACTTTTTTTCAGGGACTGAGAAGGTTTTTACACAGTAATTGTTAAAACGTGGGAAAGGGTTGTGCGTATCTACACTTGGATCGGAATCCACCAAGTGGGTTAATGGACGTACCACCAAACGAAAAGTGACATCGGAACAGACCCAAAATTGAACCTCACCGACACACCCCTAGACACTTACCTTTTTGATGTTCAGGGTAGACGCTGGGACCGTTGTAGTGGAGTGAACCAGGTAATTCACAGAGCAGCCCCAATCCTCCTCTTCTCGCCCCCCCCCCCCCATCTGTGCTCCTGGCTCCTCTTCTTCTCTGAGTGTCCCCATAGCAATCTGCTTGCTATGGGGGCACTCGTGGGCTCGCTTTTAAGCCCTACTCTCTATGTCCATAAGAACATACAGAACTTCCCCAGCTCCCTCCTCACTGGCAATGGCTCCTGCTGCTGCCTCTCAGCCAGTGAGAAGGCAGAGACCTGGGAGTGCTGCTGCTTTCATGCATGTCACGGGATCGAGATCAGGCTCCGGTAAGTATTGGGAGGACTGCGGGGGGGGGGGGTGAACTGCATACAGAAGATTTTTTTTTACCTTTGTGTCCTTCAGCCTTTAGAACCTCTTAACATTTGGAGGGTGGGGAATTAGCCCCTACAAAAGCTTCACAAGTCATGTCCACTTTGACCAGTAACTCTGACACAGAACACTTTCCAGGAGCCTTTCTATTTAGAGTTCCATAGGAAGATTTTCCATTTTTCATTCAAGGGTCGTTGGCCCCGAAACACATTGCGTAAGTTGTATCTTCTTGTTGTCTCGTTTTTATCAACAATAAATAACGAAGAACTCAATAGTTGGCAAGAAAGAGTCCTCCATCCAGGCTGTTAAGCGTTGATGGGGGAATCTTGGATTTCTCTACACTGCCAGACTGAGCAAAAATCTCTGTGTGTATGGCTAGCTTTATCCTTTAAGCAGATATTCACATACAATCACTAGCCACTTTATTAGGTACACCAATTGCTTTGTAACACAAATTGCTAATCAGCCAATGACATGGCAGCAACTCAATGCATTTAGGCATCTAGATGTGGTGAAGACGACTTGATTAAGTTTAAACCGAGCATCAAAATGGGGAAGAAAGGGGATTTAAGTGACTCTGAACGTGGAATTGTTGTAGGTGTCAGACGGGCTGGTCTGAGTATTTCAAAAACTGCTGATCAACTGGGATTTTCACATACAGCCATCTCTGGGGTTAACAGAGAATGGTCTGAGAAAGAGAAAATATACAGTGAGCAGCAGTTGTGTGGAAGAAAATGCCTTGTTGATGTCATAGGTCAGAGGAGAATGGGCAGACTGGTTTGAGATAATAGAAAGGCAAAAGTAACTCAAACAACCACTTGTTACAACCAAGGTATGTAGAATACCATCTCTAAACGCATAACACATAGAACCTTGAAGCAGATGGGTTACAGCAGCAGAAGATCCCACCGGGTGCCACTCCTGTCATCTAAGAACAGGAAACTGAGGCTACAATTCACACAGGATCACCAAAATTGGACAATGGAAGATTGGAAAAATGTTGCTTGATCTCAGCTGAGACATTCAGATGGTGGGGTCAGAATTTGGCGTAAACAACATGAAAGCCTGGATCCATCCTGCCTTGTATCAACGGTTCAGGCTGGTGGTGTAATGGTGTGGGAGATATTTTCTTGGCACACTTTGGGCCCCTTGTCGCTGACCATGTCCATCCCTTTATGACTGCAGTGTCCCCATCTTCTGATGGCTCCTTCCAGCAGGATAATGCACCATGTCACAAAGCTCCAATCATCTCCCCACTGGACAATGAGGTCACTGCACTCCAATGGCCTCCACAGTCACCACATCTCATCCAATAGAGCACCTTTGGGATGCGGTGGAACGGGAGATTCGCATCATGGATGTGCAGCCAACAAATCTGCAGCAACTGTGTGATGCTATCATGTCACTATGGACCAAAATCTGAGGAATGTTTCCAACACCTTGATGAATCTCTATGCCATGAAGAATTAAGGCGGCTCTGAAGGCAAATGGGCGACCAACCCGGTACTAGCAAGGTGTACCCAATAAAGTGGCCAGTGATTGTATATATACTGTATGGTGTATATAATAATTTGTGTATTATTATTATTACAATAATATATTTCATATTGTTTTATTTTATATAAATATATATATTATTTCAAAACATCTGTGTGCAATTTCCTTTCTTGTTATTATAGGAGACCTCGGCAAAATCCGAATTTCAGTAATAAAAGTGCAATAACAAAAGGTTATTTCTCCGGGTCTGCTTTTTGTTTTTTGGATTCACCGTTTGGATGAAAAAATATTTCCACAAAGTTTTGGGCCATTTTGACAGGAAATTAAACCCTTCTCGAGAAAAGTAGCCGTTCCAAACAATGAGGCTTCATCCAACATTTGCCCCTCCCTGGGGGGGAGAATAATCTTTAGCAGAATGAAAATGAAAACTTCCAACGACACATCGCTTGATGATCCTCTGCAAGTTTTCTGCCTATGTTAATCTATCTGCATTATTCCTTTGAATTCCCTTTGTGGCTTGCATACCAGCTGAAATTTCAAATCAGGCTGACGATAGGAGCGCCACCTCTGTTTGCTGAGATGAGAGAACAGTAATCTTTCTAGTGGCATGGGTAGGCATATCTAAGATAGAATACAGGGTTCAGAGTTAAACAATGCTTTCGGGGGCATGATGGTGATAATACAGCAGAAATTGAAAGCGCAGCAAATGTGGTCACATAAAATAGCCTGTTGTCACTGGATACCTCTACAAGCCTGCAATGGCCTACATATACAAGATACTGTTAGAATTACAGACCTGGATCAGATCATTGACTCCGAGGGTAGTGAAGTCACCAGATTGGCATGAAAGCCAGGCAACTAGCATTTTCAGAAGGAGCATTCAACAAAGTCAGCCATCTTATTTCTCCCAATACAGGTTTTTTTTTCCTAAAGGACCTCTCCACCCAAAACGGCACAAGTTTCATAGCCGTTATGAAGGGTGCCCACTCTCTCTGCTGGAAGCACGATAGGTGTCAACAGAGCCAGGAACTATGGTGGGCAGAGTCCAGGGGGTATAAGGAGCAAGTGGCTCAGTTGGTATGGTCCACCCATGTGGAGAACATCACATTTGAGTGGATGTAGCAGTGAGGGATGAGGAAGGTCCTCTTCTTATTTGGTGCATTGCCGATCTTCGGGGTGATTGTGTGCTCTGCAGTGTTTGAAGCAGAAAAGTAAAGACTACAATGGACACCGCTACTCGTTCTCTAAAGCTCACCAAAACCATAACGTTCTAATTGTACAATTTCCTTTAGATCTACCATCAAAATTGTATTGCAAGGGCCTGCCTGACTGGATAAGAGTTGGGTAGATTAGGTAGGTCCTCTAGAATTGGTCAATCTAGAATTTTAGAAAGATTGTACTAAGATTATATTATACAGGATTTATATAGCGCCAACAGTTTGCGCAGCGATTTACAATATTAGGGCAGACATTACAATACAATTCGATACAATCGTAACAGCCGAAAATCCGAAATTCGGAAATCCGATTAATTTGAAAATAACAAAGAACATTTGAAATAATAACTAACTAATAAATAACTTTTAAATTATAGGCATTGGAATTTCCTTGAAAATATGGCTGTCAGTGATACATTTCATATTTAAGTTCACTAGCAGCCAAATTTTCAAGGAAATGCCAATACCTATAATTTAATAGTTATTTATTATTATTTCAAATGTTGTTTCTTATTTCCAAATTTTCGAATTTCGGAAATTCGGAAATAAGAAAGAACATTTGAAATAACATTTGGATGGCACCGTGGTGTAGTGGATAGCACTTTTGCCTAGCAGCAAAATAATCTCTGGTTCAAATCCCAACCATGACACTACCTGCATAGAGTTTGCATGTTCTCCCTGTGCCTGCGTGGGTTTCCTCCGGGTACTCCGGTTTCCTTCCACACTCCAAAGACATGCTGGTAGGTTAATTGGCTCCTGTCTAAATTGGCCCTAGTATGTGTATGTATGAATGTGAGTTAGGGACCTTAGATTGTAAGCTCCTTGAGGGTAGGGACTGATGTGAATGTACAATGTATATGTAAAGCCCTGCATAAATTGACAGCACTATATAAGTACCTGAAATAAAAAATAAAAAAATAGTGCATGCACTACTTTATAAAATGCACAGGTACGTCTGTACAATACTGTACTACTGTACCATGTGATCCGGTGCAGGCAAACGCACTGCATTTACGACCTGTGCTTGGGGTGCCATTGAGCTAACATTGACACCCAGGGCTGCTGTTGGAAATCATGGTGCTCCATACAGCCTACCTGACAGGGCCCCCTTCCCCAGGCAGAAAGTGACTGAGGACATAGATATATCAGTCCTTTTCTCTGTAGCCTCAGTGGCACAGATGAATTAATAGGAAGTGCTCTGAGGCTTCCTGATCATTCACAAACTGAAGCATAGTAACGAATGGACACAGGAGTGATTGGTAGCGATCTCTCACTGTGTTAATTCAGAAATGGAAGGGGCCAGTAAACTACATATTTACCGGCCCCTTCCCATGCTCTCCATCCTGAAACATCCCCCTGTGTGCCCACAGCAGCTGCTGCCAGGAGAGGCGGGAAGGGGGGCCCGGGCATCAGATGGAAGGGATGCATGGGCTAGAACCAATCCCCCTGCAGTGCAGCCAAAGGGAGAAAGAAGAGAGAAGCTGGTAGCTCTGCAGGGGGAGGCAGAAGAGGATCAGTATCTGCAATAAGACAGTACAGCCGGGCCTCCTGCTCAGCGGGCGCCAGGGACCCCCCTTTTGAACTGATGGTACCTTGTTGACACCCAATGCAGATCACAACTACAGTGCATTTTGAACGCTGCGTGGGAAATGCGCATGGAACGCAGGTTTCCTACATTGCGTTCTCGTGTGAACTGGCCCTAAAACGTGATTGATCACCATTAATGATTGCTAGGTTTGATGGGGGTATTACAACAATTATATTGAGGATTGGAACGATACTTGTATGTGGCGGTGAGTCATCGCGGCGCATTATGGGAAAGTATGAACATTGTAAAAAAAAAAAAAAAAACACGTTCATGTCTTAAATGAATACAAAGTAGCAATTAATAAAAACATGTCGCTGACTCGACTTAGGTGAATCATTTTGTTACTTAATGTAATTTCAATGCAGAATGCAGGGAACAGCTCCAGTATTTGTTATGCGCAGACCCCGGCGAGGAGGCCACGAGCGAATACATTACCGGTGGGATCAATCTAAGAGCGCGGATTCAATCATCGTAAAAATCACTGTTTTAATTAGACGTGTCTTGAAAGACGATAATGCATTCCGCACTTTCTCAGCTTGGCTCGGCTAAACCAAGTGCTGCAAGGTGGGGGGTGCACACCAGCTAATGTCTTATAGCGGGTGGTCATCTGTGGTGGCATTAAAGTGACACTAAACTCTGCTTTAAGGGCCGGTTCGCATGTGTGCGCTTTTTTTTAGTGTTCCCACACATTCCGGTTTTGACCGCCTATTCATATCAATGGGCTGCCAAACGCACAGGAACGAGCAAAAAGTATTGCAGGTGCTAATTTAACCAACTGCACCGCACCAAACTGCATGCCACTGTGGTACCATGTAGTTTGATGGCAGCTAAATCGCTGCGTTTGCTAGATGTGTTTGGGATGCCATTAACCTATAATGGCATCCAGCAAAGGCAGCGCATTCCCGTGTAGTGTGGCCTTTCCTGCACCGTGTTCTGCTGTGAACAGACCCTAAGTGTAACCTTGGTTCACGAGTAACGTGGTTAACGAGCATTTTGAAAGATGAGCATTTTTTTAAAATCCTGTCTTGCAAAATGAGCAGGATTAAGCCTCTCTGCATGCAATACCACATGTAGCCAGATGTGTGGGGGTGCTGGTGAGCCTCGAAGACGCTCGGAAGCCATTGGAAATACCGAAAGTGTAAACAGTTCCCGAGCATTTCCAAAAGTTTCCGAGCCTCTCCAGCGCCACCACACCTCTGATCACATACAGTATTGCATACACCAGCGCCCCCGGACCTCTGGTCACATACAGTACTGCATTGACAAGCAGTGACTGTGGAACGAATTAACAGAATTTCCATTGTTTCCTATGGGGAAATTTGACCTGTCCTTTCAGCCCCAAATCCAATCACTGTCCAAATCGTGCCGACTTCACCTCCAAAACATCTCCAAAATACGCCCCTTCCTACCTATTGACACCACTAAGCAACTTATTCACTCCCTTGTTATCGCTCGCCTTGACTATTGTAACCCCCTCCTAATTGGCCTACCACTCCGCAAGCTATCCCATCTTCAGTCCATCATGAATGCTACTGCCAGACTCATCCTCCTTACCAATTGTTCAGTGTCCGCCATTCCTCTCTGCCAATCCCTCCACTGGCTTCCCATTGCCCAAAGAATAGAATTAAAAACCCTAACCATGACATACAAAGCCATTTACAATTCTGCCCCAAGCTACATCACCAATCTTATCTCCAAATATCACCCAAACCGTCCTCTTTGCTCCTCCCAAGACCTTCTGCTCTCTATCTCCCTTGTCTCTCACTCCCATGCTCGTCTCCAGGACTTCTCCAGAGCCTCTCCTATCCTCTGGAACTCTCTATCCCAATCTGTCCACCTATCTCCTACTCTGTCCACTTTTAGGCGATCCCTGAAAACTCATCTCTTCAGGGAGGCCTATCCTGCCTCCAGCTAACAACGGAATCTTCTACTCCCCTCATCAGTTCATCCCTCACAGTCCCTACCTTTTGTTTTACCAGCCCCTCCCTCTTACATTGTAAGCTCACAGGAGCAGGGCCCTCTAACCCTCTTGTATTGAATTGTACTGTTGCTGTATTGTCTCTCTTTATATTGTAAAGCGCTGTGCAAACTGTTGGTGCTATATAAATCCTGTATAATAATAATAATAATAATAATATACAAGTGATTTGGATTACAAGCATTCTCTTGGAACAGATTATGCTCGTAATCCAAAGTTCTACTGTATCTTATTCAAATAGGTATACTTAACCCCTTGGCACCAGCGCCTCCCGGCCCTATAAGGGGTTCCAGATGCCAGGAGGTGGGGGCGGGGCTTATGGTCTGCCGTGATTGGCTGTCATGGCGGTCACATGATCGGAAAGCTTTCTGCTAGCCTCTGGTAACAGGGCACGCGTTCTTGGCACAGCTGTGTCTGCAAATTGGTATTCAAATACCAGGCCTCTTGGCACCAAGACCCACCCACCAGGAGGCCGCATCTTTGCATACTGTTGGCGCCTAGGGGCTAACTTTGAAACGTCCCTTCTATTGCTCTCAGCCTTCTGCAAATCGCCAAATTCCTTTTTTTTTTTTGGCTTCTGTGATTTGACTTCTTGTTAGAGAGTGGCTACGTTCATTCTCCCTGCACTGCACAGTGGTGTGAACTAATCCTAAGGCTAATTCACACCAGGGCATTGATCTGAACATTAGCACAGCTGTAAAACGCAGGTCAACGCAAGGACACCTAAAAATGTGTCCTGTTCACACTACAATGCTGTGTTTCATTTAAATGCAAACATGTATGCATTTTAATGCAAGGCAACGCAGGTCAGCGCATGTAAAATGCAGGTCAATGCAGCGCAACGCAGGTAAAGAAAAAAAAAAACGCTTTGATTTATTTTTTGACCCAGAGGATTAAATGTCACAGGAAATCTTGCAAAATTCCCTTTAACCACTCCAGCTTCAGAGGATGTTACCCCCTTCATGACCAGGCCATTTTTTGCTATTCAGTGCTGCGCTTTTTTAACGAGTATTTCACATAAATGGAGCTTTCTTTTGGTGGTATTAGATCACCGCTTGGTTTTTATTATTTTGTGATATGAATGAAAAAAGACCAAAACTTTTTAAAAAACAATATATATATATTATTTTTTACTTTCTGCTATAACACATTTCCAATATAAAAATTTTAAAAAAAAATGGGCAAAATGTATTCTGCTACGTGTTTTTGATTAAAAAAACCCCAATAAGTGCATATTGATTGGTTTGCATTGAAGTTATAGTGCCTACAAACTAGAGGATGTATATTGGAATTTTTATTTTGATTTTTATACCACTAATGGCAGTAATCAACGACTTCGGGACAGCGATAGTGTGGTGGACAATCTGACACTAACTGACGCTGGAGGGAACTGACTGACAGCCACTGACATCACCAGTGACGTTAATGCAGTGATCAGTGATAAAACAATACACTGTCACTGTACTAATGACACTGGCTGGGAAGGGGTTAACATCAGGGTGATCAAGGGGTTAAATATGTCCCTAACTATGTGTAATGTGTGTAAAATGTACTGCATTTACTAAATGATTTCTATGCATGAGAAACACAGAGATTGTTCCCTGTGTACAGATCTCTGTGTAGAATGTCAGCACAGGGCTCTGGGCTATGATTGTACACAGCCGATCAGCAGGTCCCGGCCCTGAATCATTGGCTGGGATTTGCTGACAGGCTACCACTATGTACAGTATGGGAGGGTGCGCATGCACGTGCCCTAAACCTAGAAGTAGGCAGCGACGTACAAGTTGACTTTGCCTACAGGACTGCGGGCACTAAGTGGTTAATGCATGCTAAAACGTGCGCCGATGCATGTCAAAATGCACATCAATGCAAGTCGTGCCCTAAAATGCACATAGAATGGATGATAATGTACATCCATTTTTCCTGCATTTTATTGCAAGTCAGTGTGAATTCAGCTTTAGGCTTGGTTTCCACTAGTGCGAATTTTCCTGCGACTTGGGACTGCAAAGTCGCATGACAAGTCGTACCCCATGATTTCCAATGAGTACCATTCATATCTGTGCGACTTCAAGTTGCAGCAACTTCAAAGTAGTCCCTGCAATACTTTGGTCCGACTTTGATGCGACTTGAGGTCCACAGACCTCAACAATACACAGGCATTACTTTAAGTCACATCAATATCGCTGCAAAATCGTGCGACTTTCAGGTCGCAGTAGTGGAAAACTAGCCTTACAGGAAGCAATGCAAATTGCCTTGTCTGTGCCCTGGGACGGCTTTGGCTAAGGCTGCCCAGCTCAGCCCAATGCATATGATGTGAATGGGCCCTAATTCTACCATGATAGGCAAACAAGAACAACGCAGGGCTGGCCAACAATTTCCAGCTTTATGTTTTGCTGGTGACTTTTGCTCCACACAGCCCGCCCGTCGCCCATATAGTCAGGATCACACGCATCAAGTTGCTGATGTTCCAGTCTGCTCCTCGCCCTGTTTTATTTTTTTACTTGAAAAAATTGCGCAGTAATAAGCGTCACAACTTTTATAGAAGTTTCTGCACCAGAATAAGTCAGTCCAATATTTTCTAACGGAGCGATCCTTTTCACGGTCGCCCTGCCAGTGAGGCTTACTGCGCTTTGAAGTGCGCTGACCCCTAATATCCTGCAGTGTTAACCTGCAATCAGAAATAGACACAGCGAGCGGGGCCCTGGCAGCCTGCCCTTACTCTTGCAGCGCTGGTGCTGGCCAGGCCTGGGAACTCGCACACTGCTCTGCCAAAAGAGGAAGGTGAGGGCAGGAAGACGGAGCTTCTGCAGATAATGATAGGGAACCGGTGTGAATTCATTTCCTCCTCAGCAGATGGGCAGAAGATATTCTGCATGATCTTATCGTGGGGATGAGTCTCCATTCGCTCTCACTTCCCTTCAGGCCTCCGCCGCACATTGGCCCTTTCCGGCCCTGCTGTTGACCGCTGTTAAGTGGCCGGGTGTTTTGGACCAGAAATAAATAGCCCCGTGCTCTCCGTCCACACCCTCCGGAGCTAAACTTAGAAGAAGAAGTCCGGATTGTCCCACCATACTGATTACTGGAGAAGGACAAAAATAAATCCTTGTACCTCTCCGCTGACCCTCAATTAAAGTGAACATGGGAGGGCAGGAATAGGGGGCTGCCTTTGCTCACCTCCATCTGAAAATGCTAGTACCCAATCATTTCTGTCTCTGGCTTGAGGATCAGGCCTGGAACAAGCATGCAACAAGTGAAGTCAGAATGCCACATCTGCACATGTGTTCCAGGTCTGTGTCTCACGAAGTACTGAACCATGGCATAGGAATGACATTTTCAGAAGGAAATCAGCAACGGTAGCGTTCCTTCTTTTCACCACAGGTTCACTTGACCTGACCCATAACATTTAGGCCTGGTTTAGACTTGTGTTGCACCTTTCGTAGAGCATTTGACAGGCGCCTGTTTTAACGCCCTAAGGCCATGTTCACATTGATCCAACAGGAAAGTCGCACAACTTCCGATTGGGCTTTGCCCTGCAACTTCGGATCCAACTTCCATGCGACTTTAACCGGCTCACGTACATTTACTGCTGCACTGTGGCAGCATAGCGCGAATCGCCGTCTATAAACGGCGGCTCGCACGCACTCTGCTGGAGTGTGCCTGCGGCTCGGGCAGGCCCCATGCCCCCTGGCGAGCCGCAATGACCTGGCAGAGAGAAAGAACGGGGAACCACCAATGTAAACGCGGTTCCCTACTCTTTCAGTGGGCATTTAAAAGATCTACTGACCCCTGTCACTGGGATCAGTTAGATCTTTTATGCCCCTGACAGCCCAGCCCCCTCACAGTTAGAACACACCTGGGGAACACAGTTAACCCCTAGACCTCCCCCTGCAGGTTAACCCCTTCACTGCCAATGACATTTATACAGTAATCGGTGGATATTTAAATTTCTGATCGCGGTATAAATGTCATTGGTCCCAAAAAAGTGTCAAAAATGTCCAACATGTCCGCCCCAATAACAAAGTCCCGATATAAAAAAAAAAAAAATTGTAAAAATGCCAGAAATGAATTCTCATGGTTTGTAGATGCGGCAACTTTTGCGCAAACCAATCAATAAACGCTGATTGCGATTTTTCTTTTTACCAAAAATATGAGGAAGAATATAAATCGGCCAAACCCGATGAATAAATTTGTTTTTTTATTTTTTTTTTGGATATGTATTTTAGCAAAAAGTAAGAAATATTGTTTTTTTTTTGCAAAATTGTCGCTCTTTTCTTGTTTATAGCAGTGATCAGAAATGACACAGAGGTGATCAAATACCACCAAAAGAAAGCTCTATTTGTGGGAAAAAAAGGAGGCAAATTCTGTTTGGGTACAACGTTGCACGACCGCGCAATTGTCAGTTAAAGCGACGCAGTGCCGAATCGCAAAAAGTGCTCTGGTCCTACAGTGGGAAATCCTTCCGGAGGTGAAGTGGTTAATGAACAGGAACCGATTTTGATCTGACTTTGAGATGAGTGCAACTTGTCCTTTGAAAACAAATTCAAGACAATTCCTTTGGCTCTGGAATGTATGAAACCTCATGTCAAATTTATGAAAAATAAAATGGGGTGGAGTACCCACCCAAATCCATACCAGACCCTTATCTGAGAATGCAACCTGGAAGGTCAGGAAAGGGGGGGACAAGCGAATGTCACCCCCTCCTGAACCATACCAGGCCACATGAGCTCAACTTGGGGGGGTGGGTACCTCGGGGCAGAGGGGCTCTGCCCCTCCCCCAAAGCCAGAAACACCTTGTCCTCATGTTGATGGGGACAAGGGCCTCTTCCCCACAACCCTGGACTGTGGTTGTGGGGGAGTGCGGTCAGGGGGATTATTGGAATCTGGAAGCCCCTTTAACAAGGGGGCCCCCAGATCCCAGGCCCTCCCCCATGTGAATAAGTATGTATCCATACCCATTCATCCCAAAAAAAAAAGACAGTGTAGTGTAATAATACTACTGCCGAAACGATAAAAAAATGTTCCTCTTCCAACGTTGGCTCCCGCTATTCTGTCAGTTCTGGTGTCATGGACCCATCATGCCCGGGTCCGTGACGTCATAAGGGGGAGTGGTCTCTGGGTTGCGTCACCGAATGGCCACGCCCCATAGCTATATAAGAACTGTCAGACACGGGAGCTACCAGAACAGTGGGAGCATTAGTCGGGGGAGGAGCGTTTTTTTTATCAGGTTGGCAGTGACAGAGGAAGACATTGTGATTGATGCTGGATGTACATCGGGGGGACATTATTCATTTTTAACCACTTCCTTACTGGGCACTTAAACCCCCCTCCTGCCCGGACCAATTTTCAGTTTTCAGCGCTGTCGCTCTTTGAATGACAATTGCACGGTTGTGCGACGTTGTACCCAAACAAAATTTGCGTCCTTTTTTTCCCACAAATAGAGCTTTCTTTTGGTGGTATTTGACCGCCTCTGTGTCATTTCTGATCGCCGCAATAAACAAAAAAAGAGCAACAATTTTGAAAAAAAACAATATTTTTTTACTTTTTGCTATAATAAATATCCAAAAATAAAAAATAAAAAACAAATTTATTCATCAGTTTTGGCCGACATGTATTCTTCTACATATTTTTGGTTAAAAAAATCGCAATCGGCGTTTATTGATTGGGTTGCGCAAAAGTTATAGCGCCTACAAACTATGGACATTGATTTATGGCGTTTTTATTATTTTTTTTTTTTACTGGTAATGGCGGCGATCTGTGATTTTTATCGGTAATGCGATATCGGGGCGGACATGTCGGACGTTTTTGACACATTTTTGGGACCAATGACATTTATACAGCGATCAGAAATTTAAATGTCCACTGATTACTATATAAATGTCATTGGCAGTGAAGGG
>BLSH010022043.1:1685063-1697257 GCA_018402905.1 Glandirana rugosa
TGTATGGACATATTTTTTAGGTAATGAAATACAGATACAGTAAAATTTTTTGTAATTTAACGAAGAGTTGAGTAGACCAGGATCCTGAACTTTAAAAAGACATCACGATGGGACATCCCCGACGACCGTTATCGACCAAGAAGGGTTAAACATGTGTCCTACGGACAACCCTTTTTCCGGTTAAGGCCCCCAGACACGCGCAATCGCGGGCGCGCGCGGTTACCACGGTTTTGATGGATAAATTGGTGAAGTTATGATACGTGAATCTTGTGAAATGATGGTCTGGTTAAAAGTCAAAAGTCACGACAACGTGAAACTTACTGTTAACGCGCCAGCACGCTACGTACAGCATCGCACGACCGCGCAATTGTCATTCAAAGTGCAACAGCACTGAAAACTGAAAATTGGTCTGGTAGTAAAGTGTTCTAAGTGCATAGTATTGAAGTGGTTAAATAGGTAGTTTTGGCACCATTGGCGCGCGCGGGCGCTAACGCGCACAGACCCCCGGAATTGGCCTTTTTCCCAACAGGCATCCTGTGTACAAATTGGGAAGAACCAGCTATTGCCAGCAGCCCCTACAGGGTAGCACTACAGAAAAATTTCAAGTCCTAGGACCAGATGAGTTGAGAAGCAATTTAATGTTTTTTAAAATGACATAGACATAAAGTAATGGATTTTTTATACAGGTATGTTTCTAGAGAGTGTATGGTAGATACCAACCAGATCACTTCTCCAAAAACAAACCTTCTCCCTCTTTATTTACTGTTCAATTCATCAGTGTCTGAATAGAATTTGACTTCCACCTAATACGGAAACTGGTTTCTAAATGAACGATCGCTGTCAGGTACCTCTCCTTCCGTCTCTTTCAAAAATGACAAATAATAGAGGAAATTTGAGGGACGGTTTTTGCATTTTCTGCTTGAATCACCTTACAAGCAACTTTTTTTTTTCTTGTGCACACAGCTATGGATTAATAATTATGCTGGTGTCTCCCCCCACATCTATTTTCTCTGGTGCTAATTGTCGTCAAGACCAATCAGAGAGTCTAATTACAATCCAAGTGGAAAAGAAGAGGTAATTTTCATGTTGGAAGCGTGAGCTGGAAAAAAGGAGGAAATTAAAAATGGAAACGTTCAGAATAACAGAAGTCACACGAGCGTGCAATGCGGTCAAAAATAGCGTCAAGCTCTAAAGAACACTTAAGACCTGTCAAGGTAGAAGTCCTACATTGAAAGCTGTTGTGCTCTGTAGCAAGGGTCTTTGTCAGATTGTATTTCCAAGGCTGCTGAAGGCTTTACCTTCACCTAAGTAGTCCTGTGATTTACACTCCTCAATGCCTTGTCTTGATGTATTCACTTGAGGGGGTTGGATACTTGGTGGTGGAAGGTGACGGTGACTTCTGAGTGCATGCTGCTGTAAATTAGCTGCATCCAAAGAAGAAAGGTCTCACTGGCAAGACTAGAGGGGGCGTCATTCACAAGGTCTTGTGGTCACAGAAAGCACCATAATGAAAGTAACGTAAAGTGGAACTTCACCTCCCCCATCAACTTTATAGCCTTCACATTCTAATGTCCCCACTCTAATAGAATTGGATATCCTTATTTGTTTTGGATGGGGGGTACCCTTCTTGGTGACCCCTCCCTGCACCGTATTTCTTGCATGGCTAGAAGCACATCTACTGTGCTTGCCATTATGAGCACTAATCAGCACACTTGCCCCCTAAGCATACATTCCCTCTCCTCTTAGTACAAATCTGCTGAAATCCACCTTCCCAACAGAAATCTTTGCCCCCCCCATAAAAAAATCACCCATCCTTGAACAAATCCTCTAACCCTTTACATTTCCCCTCTAAGCACAACCCCCCCCCCCACTTCAAAGCCCCCATCCCAGTACAAATCCCCCTCCCGATATCCTTCCAGCATCCCCACATCTCACATGATACCACAGTGCCCAGGGCAGTCGCCCCTCCTGCCCCCCACTTGTCCTGGCCCTGCTTGCAGCCACCTGGGATACTCTACAGCATGGGTGCTCAACCTGTGGCCCTCCAGCTGTTACAAATCCCATGAGGCATTGCAAGGCTGACAGTTACAAGCATGACCAAAGGCAAAGGCATGATGGGACTTGTAGTTCTGCAACAGTTGGAGGGCCACAGGCTGAGCACCCATGCTCTACAGCAGGGGTCTTAAAACTATGGCCCTCCAGTTTTTCAGGAACTACAATTGCCATCATGACTAGTCATGTCTGTAAGTGTCAGAGTTTTACAATGCCTCATGGGATATGTAGTTCTGCAACAGCTGGAGGGTCATAGTTTGAAGATCTCTGCTTTACAGCTATCATGAGGAGGGGCTGGCTGTCTATTCATGGTTTTTGCAGCCACACCCCAGATGACAGAAGGAAACCTCCCAAGAAGATGGTGGCGTAGGAACACGTGTGCTGTGGTTAAGTTGTGCTCCCTATGGAACACTGCTGGATCCTAAGGCATGTGAATATACTTTCTGTGCTATACAAGTAAGAGAGGAGTTGGATAAAATAGGCAGAGGAGGGTGTGAACTTCTGCTTTAATGGGAGTTCCTGCTGAAATTCTTTATAATGGAAGGTGCAAAAGGTTAACTCCAAGGTAGATAAGAAATATGGCTGGAAGATCTCATCTTTAGGCCCTCGTCGCACAAGGTGGACTTGTGTTCTGTGCTGTGGGGATGGTACAAGGCTTATTTGATCTTAAATTAAGTTAAATCTATTACAGTAGTGCAGGAATTTGCTACCTGTTGGATCCATTCACCTGATTGCATTACTCCCTTGCTTGCCATTGCCAGACCAGCAAGATTTTGCTCAGTGACTGTTCCTATGCAAGTAGTAAAGATTCAACACTGTTTCGGCCAGGGAGAGAATGGCTTCCATCAGGTAAAGTGACGTCTACACCCTGATGTGAGATGTCGCCAGAGGCAGAATTACTGCTGTAACATGGACCTCCTACAATGTCACTTTCTCACTAGCAGAATATCACTCCCAGTGAGGGAGCATGGACCACAAAGTTCTAATATGCAGAAAATGATTGGCTAAACCACACAAGTGTTTTTTCATCTTTATTTTTTCTTTATATTGGATTTTCAAAATAGTAGAATATTATAAAACAATAGTAATATAATACATTTTGTACAGAGATGTACATATCAGACCAAAAATGGAAAAACTGAGGGATCTGGTCTCAAAAGAGGAGCAATCTCTTCAAATAAGGGAAGTTGAGGGCTATGCCCAAGACGTAAGCTGGCTGGGGGCAGGCTCAGCCCACCAGACGCCACCTATGATTGAAATATTACTATTAGCTGGACTGACCTTTTACACTCCTTTGCAAAATTACTATAATCTTACCTGCAGAGAAGAACGAAAGCCTCATTGCTCCTCTAAAACCAGTGGTGGCCGGTCCATAAGGGGCGCAGGGGCGCCTCCCCCCAAAGTTTTGACCAATAGGAAAAGTTATTCATAGAACAATTTATTTTTAAATAAATGATAATATGACTAACATTTTTTTACATCTTAAAGTTAAAAAATGTTAGTCACATTATGATTTATTTAAAAATAAATCGTTCTATATGTGTGCAGTACACTGCGGGGCGCCGGACTGATAGAAGTCTATTAGGTCCCTCAATGTTTAACAAGCACGTGACTAGAGCCTGAGGCTCTAATTGACTTGTTTAACGTTGTGCTTGGGGTGCAGTGCCCACTTTTGACTTTAGCAAATCAAAATTTGCTGCGCGTCACTTCCGGTTTCCCGGCCAATTAAGAGGCTGAAAATTTGGAACATGGAAGCCACCGGATAGCAGAGGAGTCATGACAGCGATAGAGGCTCCGTTTAAAGGTAAGGACCTGGAGGGGTTTGCGCTCCCTCAAAAAAAAATTCACCATTCGCCACTGTCTGAAACCCTTCAGTCTCTTCCCTCTTTCTTTCCTCTTGGCCTAGTCTGTGAATGCTTTACAGTCAATATGGCCTTGCTTAATTCACCACCAAAAGCAATGTGGAAATGCTCTAAGTACAGCTAAGTTGCAACCCAGACTGAAACAAACTTCTTAAAAGTAGCTGGCAAAAGTTAACTCCAGGCGCCAATTGGTTAAACCCACCGATTCTGTAATCAAGAGGAGAATGATTTATAGCATATTGGTGGGGGTCCTCGGGGTCGGGAAGTAAGCAAGAACAGCTGAGACAGTACTTCAGAGCCTCCTATACATAAATAAACAATTTCACACCTTAGCCGAGAGCGCTCCATCATTAATTGCTACCTACGTGTATTAACATTCTGATACACAGTATGAAATTGTAGCCATCTGTCCGTTTTCATCACATGACTGCGGCTGGGAGAGGGGCGCGGGAAGGAGATAGTCAGAGGGGGTATCAATCATCTTCACCACAAACACCTGCACCAATGCCCCCGTTCCATGTGTTACTCTAAAAATTCCAGCATTTTCCCCGCGTAACTCTCTTCATTATCCCCCTTCATTTTTTGTTCTGCAGGATCTTTATAGTCACATAGGAGGAGATGAGGCAGCTAATCACAAGTGATGGCATCACGTGACTGCAAGACGTGTAGAATTTTTGGTAAATAAATGTACTGCATTGCACATAAGTATCTGTCAATTTCTCAGGTACAGTTACTTACCGTTCTTTTATGGTTCTTCACTTTATTGCGCCCACTATTCAAAATTCAGCTGGATGCCGTAGGTTACCTGTACGACCGCAGAAAGCCTGTGTGTACACAACAAAATGGTTGAAATGTGGCTGGCCTTAAAGTGGTCCTTTCAGTAACCTTACAAGATATTATCATTAATCAGCAATTCTTCAGCTCTAGTCCAGTGACTTTGCCTATACTGAGATAAGTAGGGATGAGCTCAGGTGTTTTTGGATACTAGCCTGAACCCTCCTGAGCTATCCCACCAGGGAGTTGTGACCACAGCTGCAAATACAGTCACCGGCCACTTTATTGGGTACACCTTGCTAGTACCGGGTTGGTCCCCCTTTTGCCTTCAGAACTGCCTTAATTCTTCGTGGCATAGATTCAGCAAGGTGTTGGAAACATTCCTCAGAGATTTTGGTCCATATTAACATGATAGCATCACACAGTTGATGCAGATTTGTAGGCTGCACGTCCATGATGCCAATCTCCCATTCCACCACATCCCAAAGGTCCCTTATTGAATTTAGATCTGGTAAGTTTGGAGGCCATTGGAGTACAGTTTGAGAATGATTGGAGCTTTGTGACATGGTGCATTATCCTGCTGGAAGGAGCCATCAGAAGATGGGGACACTGCAGTCATAAAGGGATGGACATGGTCAGCAACAATACTCAGGTAGGCTGTGGCTTTAAACGATGCTCAATTGGTACTAAGGGGCCCAAAGTGTGCCAAGAAAATATCCTCCACCCCATTATACCAACACCACCAGCCTAAACCATTGATACAAGGCAGGATGGATCCATGCTTTCGTGTAGTTTACGGCAAATTCTGACCCCACCATCTGAATTTCACAGCTGTAATCGAGACTCATCAGACAAGGCAACGTTTTTCCACTCTTCAATTGTCCAGTTTTGGTGAGCTTGTGCGAATTGTAGCCTCAGTTTGTGGCACCCGGTGTGGTCTTCTGCTGTTGTGCTTCAATGTTTGATGTGTTGTGCGTTCAGAGATGTTATTCTGCATACTTTGGTTGTAGCGAGTTGTTTTTTGAGTTATTATTGCCTTTCTATCATCTCAAACACAACTGCTGCTCACTGGATATTTTCTCTTTTTCAGACCATTCTCTGTAAACCCTTGAGATGGCTTTCCCTCCATATGTATAAACATTCAAGGTTGCTTGATGCCAACTTGCATATTAGTTCCTTTCCACCTGGGAGTTTTGGGTCTTTCCACCTACCTTGTGTTTTCCAGCAGGGATTTTGGGGGCTCCTCATAATAAACAAAGCCGGTATGTAGACCCAGGAATCTCACCGAAAGGGTCAGGTAGTTTAACTCTCCAAGAATAAAAAACATTAAATATAAGTTTTGGGTGAGCTGACCCTTTAATAGCCCTCACAGTGGCTGTAGCATACATACTGCTAGGTATGTGGGGCTGACTATTAGTAGCAAAGCCAAGATCTCAGCACTGAAACAGTGGACAAGGACATAAACAGCGAAACACAATTTACAGTTTGATTACACATTTCATCAGGCAGTCATGAGGCACTTCATTTAGAAGTGTTACATACTTATTAAATACAAATTATTATACACCGTGACTGGTAGAAAGACTTGAATTTCTTTTTTGAATAATTCAGGCCTTGTAACTGCCAGAACCGTCTCCTCCTGTAATTATCTTCAAAAAGTAAGAACGATGTGGTCTTAATAGAGCGAGCTGTTAATGATTTATCAATCAATTTATCTGCAAAAATGATGGCAGAGAGAGAGATAATGCACGTGAAACCCATCTGAAGAGGAAGTCAAGGAGGATCAAAAACTTAATGGAGTTAAAATGACTGCACTGTCTACCTGTAAAGTCTTTCTGTACGGCCAGGCATTGGCGTTTATCTATCTGCCTGATGTCTAAAGCCACTCTTAGGGGATTTTCTTCTTTCCATTCACTACCAAGCCATCTCAATCTGATGCTGGAAGATGTCAAGAGGCGCACCCAGTACCTCTGGGCATAGTAGGGTTGCATAAAGCCTATCTGTTCTGGGAATGCAGTAAAAAAGTCAGGGGCCATGATGTCAACACTGTGTATGAGGCATTGACAGTCTGTCACAGATGCTGGAAGCCAATATTCCCTGTTCACTTGGCACACTTCTGTACCATGGGTCATGACCTGGAAGTAACGTATGACAGGTAGTGAAGTTGGAGTGAACCAGGGAATATTAGTATGTATTCGGCTGTCAATAGATTTGGATGAATGAACATAAATTATGTCCTCTTTTATTCCTATATGTCTCCACCAGAGTCCCCTTTTACATCAGGGTCCCCATCATAGTCACCCCTTATCTGGGTGGTCCCGTGTCTGTGTGCTCCCTTGCATAAATTGCACCCCTCAGAGTGCCTCCATACATCAATTGTCCCCATCAAAGTGCTCCCTTACATCAGTTGTCCTCATTAGAGTCCCCTTTTACATCAGGGTCCCCATCAGAGTCACCCCTTATATCAAGGTCCCCATCAGATTCCCCCCTTATCTGGGCTGTCCTTATCTGTGTGCTCCCTTACATCAATTGCACCCCTCAGAGTGCCTTCATACATCAATTGTCCCCATGAAAGTGCTCCCTTACATCAGTTGTCTTCATCAGAGTCCCCTTTTACATCAGGGTCTCATCAGAGTCACCCCTTATATCATGGTCCCCATTAGATTCCCCCCTTATATGGGTTGTCCTTATCTGTGTGCTCCCTTACATCAATTGCACCCCTCAGAGTGCCTCCATATATCAATTCTCCCCATCAAAGTGCTCCCTTACATCAGTTGTCCTCATCAGAGTCCCCTTTTACATCAGGGTCTCATCAGAGTCACCCCTTATATCATGGTCCCCATCAGAGTCAACACATTACCTGGATTGTTCTCATCTGTATGCCCCTTACATCAGTTGCGCCCCTCAGGGTGCCTCCATACATCAGCTGTCTCCATCAAAGTGCCCCCTTACATCAGTTGTCCTCATCAGAGTACCTAGTTGCCCTAATGAGTGTGCCCCCTTACATCAGCTGTCCTCATCAAAGTGCCCCATTACATTAATGGTCCCCGTTAAAGTACCTGCTTACATCAGTTGCTCTCATCAGAGTGCCCCCCTTACATCAGTAGTGCTAATCAAATTGGCCTTTTACATCAGTTTCCCCACCTGATTGTCCTTTTATATCAACTGTCCCCACCAGAGTGCCATCTTACATCAAATGCCCCCATCAGACTGCCCGCTTACATCAATTGTTCACATCAAAGTGGCTCATGGATCAGTAGATGCACTCTCAGAAACCTGGGTTGTCCTCAGCTCTGTGCTCACTTATATAAATTGCATCCTTCAGCGTGCCTCCACACATCCTACAGATCCAGACCCAAGGTATAGGAGAATATGATACACTGTCCTGCCTACCCATAATGTAGTGCCTAATGTCAAGTCTCAGCATTGTCATGAGAGAAGTGTGCATAGCCAGGGTAAGATTTGCCAAACACCAGATGCTCTGGCAGTGAAAGATACGGAATGTAAATCCTTTTAAAGTACTAACATTCAACATATTTCTTCATGTTAAGCCCATGCATGTGGAATTTGGAAATGTAACACCTATGAATTTCTTACATCTCACAGAACACCCTACACAACGCCTTAGTTTCCATTTTTCCAGAAAGACACAGCCATGTTTGTTCAGGCATCATCCAGGATCAGCATGTACAGACAGAGATGGTAGGCTTAGGGGTGACATAGTTCAGTAAGTTCCAGTGCCTATGCAGTTTTCATCTGTATTCAAACATGCCTGACAAAAATATGCAGCTTACTGTAATTTCACCCCTTGTGACCCACTCACTACATACTGTGACAGTGCTGTGCTTTGTTGCGGTGTCACAAGGGTTAGATGTCACTGAGGGTTCTCACTTATGCAGGTTGCGGGGCTCTGGGATGTCTATTCTGAGTGGAGATAACTGGTTTTGCAGTTTTCTCGGGATTGGTAATTCTTGGTTTAGGTTCTGGAGCACAGAGACTTTGTAGAGATTTTGGAGTGATGAAACCTCTAACCCTGAGGTCACATTAAACCAGCATCCTGATTGTGCAGGTGTGCACAGTCTTTGTAGTATAGGGGCTTGCTATGGTTCAGGGCTCCTTTCCTGGAGACAAGATGCTGCACGAGCAACATGTGTGAACATACACTGGGAGGCGGAGAGTGTCTGTTCTGTCCACAAGGAGAGGCGATCGGATTGTGAGTAATTAGGCAGGAGCCTGTGCAGTCCCAAGTTAGGCAGTTTGTTGGTCACAAGACTGAATGCGTTGAGTCTGTGCAGAGACAGGCTTAGGGACTACGGAGTCCAGATAATCAGGAGGCTGAAAAATGTATATTTCCATTTGTCACAATGAAAACCCCTGCGAGGTAACCCTTTGTGTTAGTTTTTGAAGTTTACTGTAGAATGTGAAGAATGTTATTGGGTAAAAAGATCTGAAACTGAGAGGCCCATGTCACACAAGTGATGATTTTGCCACTCGGTGAGTTGCCGGTGAGACAGCACCACATCATGCCTCCAGCTGGTAATGAATGACGCATGCAAGTAGTTGAATTTTTTCACTCCCTTCTGTGTCCTCCAAGCTGATCCTGTAGGGTTGCCACCTGTCTGAGACTCAACCGGACAGTCCGGGTTTCAGTCCACCTGAAACCCGGACAGGAATGTGGCTCAGAACAGGGCTTGACAGGAGGGTCAATGTGCACCACATTACTATTCTCTTTGGAGTGCCTAAAGGTGTCCAAGGTCTGCTACAATCCTATAGTGTATACCAGGGGTATGCAATTAGCGGACCTCCAGATGTTGCAGAACTACAAATCCTATGAGGCATAGCAAGACTCTGCAGCCACAAGCATGACATCCAGAGGCAGAGGCATGATGGGACTTGTAGTTTTGCAACAGCTGGAGGTCCGCTAATTGCATATCCCTGGTGTATACTAAAGCAAAAAAATTACTGTGTGCCACTTAAGTATTTGGGTTTGGCTTGAAGAAAAAGTGGCAACCCTATGATCCTGTCATTGGCGAGTTCCGCCAGTGACAGGATTATCAGTATGACATGGCCCCCAAGGGTCCCTACACTCAAGTGAACCTGTTACTTTGTCCAATATTTGCAAATGAGCATTATTTTAGAGCAAGCAGCCTATAAAGTCACTAAAGACTACTGAATTCCCCATAGCATGAGGCACTTCATCCAGCAGTAATAGCACTCATGTCCTTCAGAGCTGTCAGACTGAAAGCCTGATTGGGATCAGCAGGACAGAGAAAGAGTTAACAGCTGCAGAATGAAAGATTCCGGCATTCCATTAGTGGTAAAAAAGCTCTATTAATGCTGTGCGCTTGCACTTCACCTCCATAAACATTAACCGTGGATCATCATTAAACATTTCTTTGTTTTACAGAAGAGGAAGATAAGAATACAGCGCCGTTACAAGACTAAACAGAAACACAGGGACGTTTTTGGCAGATGTAGAGCAGGTCTGGCCCAGTCAGAAAATCTTTGTTCATTAGGAAAACCGGGCCAGGAATAAAAAACAAAGATGAATAAGACAGCAATTTTTATTAAAGCACCGTAAAGCGGAACTTAACTGTATCTGAGCACCACAAACTCAAAAAGGTTATTTAATTAATTTTTAACATTCAAAGCAAACTCACCCATACATCTACATCTCCATGCTTTATTTTGTTGAGAAATCACTTTGAAAAACACCCCCCCCCCCCTAGCATTTCTAGCTGTAGCCATCTTGAGTAAGGGCAGATTCATGTAGCATTTACATCCTGGAATCCATCTGCCCTTAGCTCACACATGCAGGCAGGAGGGTGTGCTTAGCTGAGAAAGCCCCTCCTCAGCTAAAATGCCCATAAAGACTCTGGGATGCATGAAATAAGTTTGCCGTAGGCCAGAAACAAGGAAGTAACTGAAGAAATGTAAAAAAAAGTTTAAAACAAGTAAATTTAATATACTGTACCTTCCTGTCAATTTACTAATGCTAGCAGCACAAAGATTTAAAATAGTTAATGTTGGTTGAGAGAGTTTAGTTCTGCTTTAAAGGGGTTGTAAACCCTTGCGTTTTTTCACCTTAATGCATTCTATGCATTAAGGTGAAAAACCTACTGTAGTGCACCAGCCCCCCCAGAGCACCCATTTCACTTACTTGAACCCGATCGTTCCTGTGACGGTGACGAGCACACCCACTCCATCCGGTGTCTCAGGTTCTCATTGGATAGATTGATAGCAGCACAGCCATTGGATCCCACTGCTGTCAATGTAATCCAATGACGTGGGAGCCGGGGGCGGGGCCGAGGCCTGATGTCTGTGTCAACGGGTGCCCCGAAGGAGAGCGGCTCTCCAACGGGCCACTGGAGAGCAGAAGGAGCCAGGAGCGCCGCTGAGGGACCCCAGAAGAGGAGGATCTGGGCCACTGTGCAAAACCAACTGTACAGAGGAGGTAAGTATGACATGTTTGTTTGTTTTTTTTTAAAAAGCCAAACCTTTACATATCCTTTAAGGCAGAGGTCTTCAACCTATGGGCCGCGGTCCAACACCTGGCCGTGGAACCCATATTGCAGGGCCGCGAATCGATGCAGACTGTCAGTGGTGCGGGTGGCCGAAGAAAGATGACATCATCTCTCATTGCCCGCCCCGCTGTTTTCTTAAGGTGCCACGAAGGCTGCTCTGCACAGGACTAGAGCCGCGACCTATGAGAGATAGAGAAAGTGGTGTCATCTCTCACCGCCCGCCCGCCTACAACAGTTTTCCCACGATCTGCGCTAAGGACAGCCTGAGGACAGCTGCAGAGAGCCCGAGGACAGCTGCCAACACATCTGGTGGCAGCTAACAGTGACAATCCACATCTGGTGGCAGGCAGCATGGCAAGTGACATTCCACGTCTGGTGGCAGGCAGCGTGGCAAGGGACAATCTGCATCTGGTGGCAGGCAGCGTGGCAAGTGACATCCTCATCTGGTGGCAGGTAGAGTGGCAAGTGACATCCTCATCTGGTGGCAGGCAGCGTGGTAAGTGGCATCCTCATCTGGGGGAAGGCAGCGTGACAAGTGCCATCCTCATCTGGTGGCAGGCAGCGTGGCAAGTGGCATCCTCATATGGTGGCAGGCAATGTGGCAAGTGGCATCCTCATCTGGTGGCAGGCAGCGTGGCAAGTGGCATCCTCATCTGGTGACAGGCAGCGTGACATCCTCATCTGGTAGCAGGCAGCGTGGCAAGTGACAGTCCAGATCTGGTGGCAGGCAGCGTGGCAAGTGACAGTCCAGATCTGGTGGCAGGCAGCGTGGCAAGTGGCAGCGAACAGTGAACGGTGCGACGGACGGTGGTCTACACCCAACGGTGAACGGTACGACGGACGGTGGTCTACACCTAACAGTGAACGGTACGACGGACGGTGGTCTACACCTAACAGTGAACGGTGCGACGGACGGTGGTCTACTCCGACGGTGAACGGTGCGACGGACGGTGGTCTAGACCTGACAGTGAACGGTGCGACG